>VDFB02086894.1:0-80655 GCA_007258455.2 Sequoia sempervirens | reverse complement strand
TGTTTTACATTCCTCACAAGGAGCAGCATATCATCATGCCTTCCCATCTCACCCTTGTCCTGCACTAAGTGGGGGCAAGGGGTTAAGTAGGCTTGTCCTCGTATGTAACTTGTCGTTGTCTCTTTTGGCTAGTCATTAACCTTTCATGAACATATAAGAGCAAGCTTGGGATGTGGATGAAATGCCTTAAGTTGACTCGCATGCGACATACTTATTCACGGTGTAGCTCAATTCAGAAACATATGACTTGGCATAGGGATTTCCAAGTTGGCTCTCATGTCTTCTCTCATTTATCATTGGCTACTTTAAATAAATTGCTCACAATGATGGTGTAGCAACCGCTTTAAACTGGGGGCATACATAGATGACATCTTTTGTTAAAATTTTCATGGCGTGATTTTTCTTTTTTCTTGTGATGTGTCCTCTTCTTGGTGGTGTCATTGGGTTTGATATCATCAAAGAGTGTATGATCATCTGACATGGCATGATGCGAACGAGGCATCCCATGGGAAATGATCTGACACTTTTGACTTGTCCTCTCTTGGAGACATTAGGCATAATGTTCCCTAAGAAAGAAGACCTTACATGAACAAAACGAAATCCCCTTTAACAATTTTTTTACATGACATTCAAAAAAATTTACAAAAATCATTTTTATTGTGGTACCTTATCAAAGTTATTAGGAGGATAACTTTGGTATGGTTTGTATAATGGGAAGCTGACACACTAGCATGACTTTCTCATTATACAGTGGGAAGTCGACACATTGGCATGACTAAACCACTTCTTTGGGACAACTCACCCCACAGACGACTTGAAGTTTTGTGGCCCTAGAGCGAGCGCATATTTGATCCACCTCATTTTTCTTTCCTTTAGTTCTTGTCATTGCATGATTGCATATCTTGTTTTTCTGCAAATCATTCACCTTGTGTACATCCTTTTGCACTCATGTTGGTTTGACTTAGGATCTTGGATCCTAGGGGCTTGCGCAACCTCCTTCGATATTTGTCATCCTTGGTCGTCCACATTGGTACGATTGGACCTCTTTTGTATGTCTACTTTAGTGTGAGTTTGAATCAAGTTCATCCTCTCACTAAAGTGGGGGCTAACTGTGGACACGAAAAAAGTATCCCTTTGTCCTTGCTTGATTTGAGAATAATTGATGATAAATTGGACTCAATATTTCCTTGGTCTAGTGTTGTGAGGTGTTTTACACATTCACATTAGGTCTTGGACACTTGAAAATTAAATAAAACACATGTCTTGTAAAGGTGTTGTAAAGAATTGTAAATGACTTTCACACTTTTCTTGACTTTTATTAAGCATTTAAGCCTAATGGTCCTCTTCCCCCCCCACTTTTGAATTAAATATTATTTTAATTCAAAAGTTAGTTTTTCCCTCTTCTTCTATAATTAAAAAATTATTTTAATTATTCATTAGCCTTTTTCTCTCTATAATTAAATAAATGTTATATTTATTTAATTATTTATCCTTTCTTTATTTCCCCAATTAAGTAATTATTTTAATTATTTAATTATCCCTTCCCTCTCCATTAAATAATTATTTTTAATTATTTAACACTCCACCTTTCCTTTATAATTAAATAATTATTTTTAATTATTTAATTATCATATTATTTGTTCTCATCTTTCTTTTTAAATAAATAAAATTAATATTTTATTTATTTCTTATGTTGGCCATCTAAATTAAATAATCTTTATTGTTTAATTTCTCCTATCACCTCTTTGTCCATGCCAATCTTATCTTCCACCTCAAGTCTTTATCTATCCATGTCTTTCCTCTCTCAATTAACCTCCACCCTTGATTAAATTATTTTCTAATTTAATCTTGGCCCTTGATCATGATCCTTATTCTAGCCATTCACTTAACTCTCCTCTATAAAAGGATACCTTTAACCCTAATTCATAATTAATTGATCATTCATCCATCATTCATCATTCATACATGTTGTCAAGTCAAGCAAGCTAGGTTTTTAGCATTCTAAGTCATCAAGATAGCTTTCTAAGGCATTCAAGAGCAAGATTCTTCATCCATTGTTGTAGCAACTCAAGATCTATCATCATGGAAAGTTTCTAATTGCATTGTTTCATGTTTCATGTTTCATTATCTTATTTCATCATTTTGGTTTAATTACCTAAACAGGGTTTGACCAAGGCAAACCCCCAATCCCTAACAATCAACATTTTCTCTCTCTTCCTTTGTGTGATTGTAGATTTAGGTGCTTGGATGGCTTGGACATGATTGAAGAATAGATTTCAAATTTTTTGAAGTCATATCCTTATTGGAAAGGTCAAAATCTACACAAAAATTCACTTACAGCCTCAAAAATCAGAGTTTTAGAACCAGACACCTGGAGGAGCAAAAAGTGCAGATTGAGAGCTTTAGTTTCCACTTTCAAATTTTCAAAAAAGCCAAAGTGGACTAAGTTGCCAATAGTGGTGACTTAGTTGCACTACACCTATTTTTTCAATTTTTTTTTGTAGATCTAGATACCCATTTGGTTGAAATGGGCTTCAGAGCAGTTTACCAAATCTGGGACTAAGTCACCCAGCTTGGCATAAGTGTCCCAGTTGACCAGAAAATCAAATTTTCTAGAATTTCAGAGGCATCTGCAGTCTTCATTCTATCCTCCATTAGTTTCCAAGTGCACAATTTCTGTTTAGCATCTTTATCTTGTTCTTTATTGCATTGAATCTATCATTTTGCATATCACAATGTGTTTTCAAACAACTTGCATTTCTTAGGTTTTACACTAATAATTCATTTCCTTTATTATTTTATTGCATTTAGGCATATTTTATTCATATTTACATTAGTTTTGAGTGGGGACATTGCCCATTTTGGCCCATCTCTCTCCTTTTAGGTGAAAAACCTTAGAAGTGCAAGGGAGTCTTAGGGTGCCAAAATCTTTGTCCACACACCCTAAATAAGAAAAATGAGTCTCTTGCATATGTTTAGCTAAAGAAAACCCATAATTATCAACCTTATGGACATCATAACTATTTTTTCTTGTTTGTCCTTTTGTCCAAAAAAATTATATCTCCTCAATCTATTACATCTTATCTAACATCCAATCTCCTCTTGTAATTCCTTCAATATTTTCCTTATAATAATCAAACAATTATAAAAAAAATTGAATACACTTGAAATTCTATACTCAGGAAAATCAATCTCATATGCATTGCTAATTTTTTCTCAATTATTATGCATTGTCTAATTTTTTTCTTCAACTTATTATATGTTCCTTGTAGAAATCTATCTTTATTTATATAAACCATGACTAAGTCTTTAACTTTGCATTCCTTATGTCTTATATTTTGGTTTGCATGTTCTTTGCACTCATTATTTATTTTTTCCAACTACATTTATACCTCTTGATGTAATTTAAAGTTCATGTATTTTGCATATTCCTTGGTCATAACATTTCCTCATGATTTGTGGTAAATTCTCTCAAATCTAAAGATTTCTTCAATTCTATCCATAAACAACCTCAAATTGTGTCTTTTATGCAATTCTAATTATTGAACTATCATACGAAGATTCAATTTGTGGTAAGGTCAAATTCCAACATCATGTGTTTTTAGTTGATGAAATCTTAAGAAGTTTCTTAAACTTCTATATACAACTTTTGTCTATCCATCACTCAATGGGCGACATGTTGAACTAAAATTCAAATTAATATTCATCTTTTTCCATAATGTTTTCCAAAAATTACCAACAAATTTAACATCTCTATTTAATACAATACTTTTTTTTGGGGGTAGTCTATGTAATCCTACAATTTCTCTATAAACTAAATCAACTATATGCACAATGTCATTAATTTTTTGTAAGCAATAAAATTTAACATCTCAAAAATTATATGAAATGCTACAAAAATGAAATCAACTCCTCTTTAAGTTCTTGAAAAACCAAATAGAAAATAGGTGGAAGCATAAATCGCTATTGCCTAAAATAGTGTATTTTTAAAAAAATACATGATATTAACCTAGAGGGGTTCTATCTAAGAGGGTTCAATCAAAGGGTGTTAGATAGAATCCCCTAGACTTAAATTAAACTCCCAATTGTGTCTTTTTTATCATTGTCAAAATGCAATCAAAAAAGTAAATTCATTTCACCTATAGGGGATCAAATGAAGCCATTTAAAATTATCATTTTGCAACTATATGACCCTTAGTGTTAACTTTCTTAAAATTATAATGAGTGTAGATCTATTATGAAAAAACAATAATCTATTATTCAAAACATTATGAAAAATAATACTTTGTTAGAAAAATCTCAAAAAATGTACTACCCTTTGCATGGATGTGAAAATAAAATTAATTACAATATATATGCATAGAGAAATACAACACAATAAAATATAAGTCTAAAAATATTGTATATCTATTTAAAATAAATTAAAAAAAAAATTCAATAAATATTACCAAAAAAATATATGCCCTAAATGCTAGAGTTAATGATTTGATTCTAAGAAATCGTTGAAATAATTTATTTGTAATTAAATATATGCAATACTATTAAATGTCACTTGATTAAAACTAATAGAAAAATGATTGAAAAAAAAATATATATATGGAAATATCTTTTAAATTTTATAAAAATTATAAGTTGAATATACATAGAAAATTATACCAACTCATTAATTTACATCATCCTTAAATTCTTAGTATTTCGTTCAATATTGTATGCATGCAAAATAAATAAATGAAATAGCATCAAAATGGAACCAATTCAACTAATTAGACTAATTAGTCAACTAGGTGAGGTGGAATTAATCAAGTCAATAATTAATTAATTGGGTTATTGGTGTGCATGAGGTGGAAATTAATATTAAATTAATTTATGAATGGATAACATGTGGATAAATAATTAATTAAATGGATAAATATTTGGATAATTATAGATAATTTATGTATTAAATGGATTAATAATATTAGCCAAATTTAATTTAATTACTTTGAAATTATTTAATTAAATTATTAAGTTTTAGGGATCCTAGGTGATAGGATAATGACATGTGTGTAATAGGAGATGAATGAATAAGTTAGATGATGATCAGATGAAACCAAGATCTAGGTGATTAGATGATAATGTGATTATATGGATGATAAAGTGATGTAGTGAATGATGAGAAGCCCTAGGAGATGATTATTTGAATTAGGTGATACAAGTGAACGTGGCAATTTATAGGTTTCTACAAATATAATTGATATAAATTTTAAAATGTTGAAAGTATTGATTTGAGCATCCCACTTAGGCCAAAAAGTGATTCACATTTATGTTATCATTCAAATATATAATAACATCATCCCATGGTTTCTTTGGTGTAGATAATGATTGATATAATCATACTTTTTTGTTAGAATTAGGTGTAGCATTCACCTTGAAAATCTTTGTCTTGTAAATTGTGTCTAATTATGTATATAGAAAATAATATATGATCTTCGAACATCATGGAGTGGAAAAAATGGGATACCCATTATTTATTATTTATTATTAAGGATACTTGAGATATTGTGTAAGGTCATTAAATAAGGAGGTTACATTGAAAAAGTTAAATTTGGTAGTTATAGAGCATCTTCTTAGTTTAGTGGCTATGACACAAATATTGAATGCCCTCATGGAGCACCTAGATGTAGAAAAGTGGTCAGTCTTGACCATTATGATAAAATCTATAACACATAAGTGAGGTTTAATATATATGTAAAAGGTGTAAGAGGAGTTAGTCTTTTGAATTGCTTGATCCTGAATATGAGGGTCTTTTGTTATGACTCATAGTTTTGACTCATATTTTTATGTACCACTTAGTGGTTTCTAGTTTTCAAATTTTCTATGTATTAAAGGCATGAAATAGAGGATTGTAAAGTTCTTTTGTAGGTACTTTCATTTCACTAGTTTATTATCAAAGCAATAAATGATTGTATTGGTGTATACTCTTTCTTGAGATTAATATAGTTAGGGTCTCTTTGGCGACGGAGTTTCTTTTTTATACAAGGATTCTCCATGTAAATATGGGGTACATATGGTTTACATTTATTGTGTTTTCTTTTTTATTGCTACATTTATCTTATTAACTTAACCACATTCTTTATTTAATTGAATCGCTATTTCGATGATATTCCAATTATGCCATTTATCTAGTTATTCAACATTTGGCATCAAATTTATGATTTGATTTATAATGGGTCACCTTTCTTGAAATGTTCTGGATTATTTTGGTAACTATTTTGTTTAGTAACTTTTTAGACCTAAGTGTGATTATAGAAGCCATGGCAAGAACATCCCACACAGAGATTAATAAGTTCAGTGGCTTCGAGTATGGTTCACGGAAACTAAAAATATAGGATTTCTTAGAGGGAAGAGATCAATAGAGGGATATGACAAATAAAGAAAATCTTATTAGGTTATCAAATGATATTGAGTGAAGCTTGATAACAAGGCCTAAAGAATAAAATGATTATCTTTCTAATTTTTTCCTTTTGAATGTCTTTAAGGAGACTACGAAATATAGTTTATGGAGAAGGATAGGTGAAATCTACCAAACTAAGATTCTTGTTAATAATTTGTATTTAAAATATAATTGTATTTATATTAATTATGTGTACACTAGATATTATGGTTAATAATATATGTTTAAAAAATATGAAGATATGAAAAAATGTGGTCGAATGGTAGAGCAACATGAAAACAAATTAGAGAGAAGGATGAAAGAATGTGAAATACAAAACCACAAGAAGAGGTGTAGATAAAATTAACCAATGTTACAAATGACACCAAAGAGCTTAAAAGGAAGGCAATTATTGTTGAGAATGTGTGTCTCAAACTCACTTTTGAAACCCTAGCTCAGTTGCCAACAAACTCAGACTTCCCAAAGTTCTACATTCGGCCTACACCATAGTATCGCAGGGTGCAGCTAAGAGGGGTGTGGAATGGTGGTGTTACTCGCCATCCTGCGGTGGTCTTCATCAGTCTGTGCGGGTCTGCAGGGTCATACTGCCACCCCGCAATGGTCCATGGAATGGGTGGCGATAGAGCAGTGGTTACCCCGCCACCTCGCGACGGTGGTTGGAGAGGTTGGTAGTAGAGCAAGGGTCATCCCACCACCCTACGATAGTTTAAGAAGGTGACTTACAGTAGTGTGGGCCATATCGCCACCCCATAGCAACTCGTGGGATGGCTTGCAGTGGTGCGATATAGATCCCACCATCCCGCGATGGTCCAAGTGATAGCTTGCGGTAGTGTGGGGAAAGTAGTATGCAGTGTAACAATGAAAAAGCTATCCCACAAAGGTTAGTCAGAGATGACTGCGGTGTAGCAGTGTCATGCGATATGGCAATAGGCTGCAAGGTTCATCAGTGACACTTAGCCATATCAAGAGGAGTTGTTACATAGTCTCCTTGATATTGTGATGACAGATGGAAACATGAGTAGATTGATGGCAATAGGCAGATGAGTTCGATGGTGACATGTGGCACGAAATTATTCGTTGATTGCACATCGTTGTTGTGAATCAACACGATCATTGGCCCAATGATTTCAACCTGAATTCGATAGTTGAAGTCCCTAATAACCATGCAACTACCTTTGAGATCTCGATGTTCATTGTTCGATGAGGTGGTACTAAGACATTGAGAGGTTAAGTTGACTTGAAGGATGAGATAGATATATAGAGAGAAGCATGATGTAATGATATAGCATATTGAAAAACAAGGTAGAGGATGATCTACGGCTTGTTGAAGCAAGAGTGAATGTAATGTTTTCGAGTTGATTCTATGAATTAACACCTAAAAGAGCATAGTTCTATGACTTGTATGTAATTGAAATTTACTGTAATACAAGAGATCTTTGCTTTGGTGTGTGGGTTTTTTCCTGAAATGGTTTTCCCACATAAATTCATGTGTTGATATTTTATTTTCTATTCATGTTTTTAATATGTGCATCTTAAATGAACTGTAATTGCAAAGTTTCAAGTGGTTTATTTGCTTCTCTCTCCTAAAAATTAGCATTAGGAAGGTGTATTCCACACTCTGCTTTCCTTTTAGTTGGTATTAGAGCTTGGCCAACTTTGTTTTCCTCATGAGTAAGACGGGGTTTTTGTGCTGATCATGTTCAGTGAGAGTTTTGCAGAGAAATCTTGTTTATAACTTGTTGCAGATTTAAGATGGCGAGCACATCCAAAAGAATAGAGATTAAGAAGTTCAATGGTGGAAATTTTGAGTTGTGGAAACTCAAAATGGAATATTTTCTTATGGATCAAGAGTTATGGGATGTACTATCCTCTAACAAACCATAAGCAACCTTGCAAGATGATTGGGATGCAATGGACCGGAAAGCCAAGGGTTTGATCAGACTGTGCTTGGCTGATTCAGTTTTCTTGAACATCCATGAAGAGAAAACAACAAAATTTTTGTAGAAGAAGCTTGGTGGCATTTATTAGGGGAAATATTTGGTAAATAAGTTATTCTTGAGGAAGAAGTTGTATTCTTTGAAGATGGAGGAAGGATCGTCTATTGCAGATCATTTGAATGCATTTAACATGATCATTGCTTAGCGGGGTATGTTGGTGTGAAGATAGATGATGAGGATTGTTGCATGCTTATGTTGTGTTATTTACTTGAAACATGGGATCACCTGGTAATGGCTATTAGGAGTACAAAAACCACTTTCAATATGGAAGATGTAGTTGCTTCACTGCTGTCAAAATAAATGTGAAGGAAGTCTTCTAAGATGGCCAAGGAAGCCCTTGCTATTCAAGGAAGATCAAAGAATAGAGGCAAGAAGTCTAGATCAAAGTCTCCTAGTAAAAAGTCCAAGGTGAAATGTTAGAATTGTGGGTAGACTGGACATATCCAAAAAGACTGCAAAGAGGAGAAGAAGAGGAAAAAGAAAAAGAAATCTTCAAAAAATGAATCTTCTCAAAGTGATGTAGATGCCTTCATAGCAACCTTGGCGACTCAGGCATCAGATGATGTTTGGTTGATTGACTTAGGTGTGTCCTTTCACATGGACTCTCATAGAAATTGGTTCTTAAAGTACGAAAAGTATGCTAGTGGAAGGGTGTATCTGGGTGATGATTCTCACCTGAGATTGTTGGCCATGGAAGAGTCTGAATTTAGTTTCTTGATGGAAGAATAAAGGGAATCGATGATGTGATGCATATACTGGGTTTGGCTCAAAATTTTCTTTTTGTAAGTAAGCTTAATGATGTTGGTGTGAAAGTCTCTTTCTCAAATGGTGTTTGTAGAATGACTAGAGGCTCTATGGTGTTGGCTAAGGGTGCACGAATTGGCACTCTGTATAAGCTAGATGCATGTGTAGTGTAGTGTAATAGTGCTTCTGCAAAGTCAAGTAAATCTGATCGTGTAGAGAAAGGAGGTGTTGTTCTTGTGGGTGCAAATTCCTTAGAGGTGAAGCTCCCAGCGGAGAAGACAATGTTGTGGCACCAAAGAATCGGTCACATTGGTGCAAAAGGCTTAAAATCCTTGAAAAATAAAATCCTAGTTGAATGGCTTGATGATTGTAATCTTGAGTTTGATTTTTGCGAATGTTTCATATATGGAAAGAAACACCATGTTTCATTTTATTCTAGTCCTCATAAATCTTCTGGTATTCTGGATTATATTCATGTCGATGTGTTTGGTCCAGTTATTGTTCCTTTGTTATCAAAATCTGTGTATTTTGTCTCCTTCATAGATGATTATTTGAGAAGGACATTTGTTTATTTTCTCATAAGTAAAACTAAAGTTTTCAGTCAGTTTAAAGAATTTAAAACCTTGGTAGAAAATCAAACTAGTCTAAAAGTAAAGTGTTTGAGGATGGATAATGGTGGTGAGTTTTGTTCAGCAGATTTCGATAAGTTTTGCAAGGACCACAAAATTAAAAGGCATAAAATAACTCCTTACACTCCACAGTAAAATGGAGTTTCAAAAAGGATGAATAGAATGTTGATGGAAAGGGTGAGAAGTATGTTGAGTAGTGTCGGTCTGGAACATAAGTTTTGGGCCGAGGTTTTAGCTACGACATGTTATCTGATTAATAGATCTCTCACTTCAGTGCTCGTGGAAAAGACACCGATGGAAGCGTGGTTTGGTAAGAAGCCCTCATTGAGACACATTAGAGTCTTTGGTTGTGAGGCATATGCATATGTGCCCAGTGAAAAGAGATCAAAGTTAGAGAACAAGGTAGTAAAGTGTTTCTTCATCAATTATGGAATTGGTGTGAAAGGGTACAAGATTTGGAACCCAGCTACAAAGAAGGTGATGTATAGCAAAAGTGTGATCATACATGAGCTAAAACCTTCTATATTTAATCTATAGCCAGAGGTGAAAGAAGTAGAAAACGAGGTAGTTGAATTTCCTCTTACTCCAGATAAGGATGAACTACGCACTCCTAGTGGACCTATTAGTGAGGAGAGCTCAAGCAACTCTGAAAATTTTGATCAAGAGGAATAACCTCAACCTCAGCTTGTGAGAAGAGAAGGTCTACGGATACTAAGCGGCAACCTGAAAGGTTTGGATAGTCTATGTTAGATTCCAGTTGCACCTTTGCTTTGATTTTTAACACTGATGAGCCTAGGAATGTTAGAGAGGCTATGGGTATTCCTGATTCAGATTCTTGGTTGGAATCCATGAATGAAGAAATGGCATCATTGAAGAAGAATAAAATGTGGGATCTGGTACCTTTTCCTGAAGGTTGAAAGCTTGTTGGATGTAAATGGGTATTCAAGAAAAAGATAGGTCTTGATGGTAGTATTGAGAAGTATAAAGCAAGGATGGTCATGAAAGGATATTCCCAGGTGGAGGGGATTCATTATGGAGAAATATTTTCTCATGTAGCTAATCTGACATCTATAAGATTCTTGTTGTCACTTGTAGCTGCATATGACATAAATTGAGCAGATGAATGTGAAGACAACATTTCTTCATGGTGATTTGAAGGAAGAGATTTATATGTCCTAGCCAGAGCACTTCATTGAAAAAGGTAAGGAAAACTTGGTTTGTAAATTAAAGAAATATCTATATGGTTTGAAGCATTCGCCTAGAATGCGGTACCAAAAGTTTGATACCTATGTGTTATCTTTGGGGTTTGCGCGATCAAATTCTGATCATTGTGTTTCCTTTAAGACTGAACATGGTCATCTTCTTATTATTGACCTATATGTGGATGACATGTTGTTCATTGGGAATAGTAAAGGCATGATTTATAAATTCAAGTCTCAATTGTCAGCATAGTTTTAAATGGAGGATCTAGGTTCAGCTGGTATATTCTAGGGATATAAATTAGAAGGGATAGGGGAAATAGAAAACTTTGGCTCAACCAAATAAAGTATGTAAATTTTATCCTAGAGAGGTTTAATATGGTGGATTTCAAGCAGTTAGTTGTTAGTGTTGGAGGGAATGAAACTTTATGATGAAGATTATCCAAAATCTCCTACTGAGATGGACATGACCAGGGTTCCTTATGCAAGTGCAGTTGGCAATTTAATGTATGCAATGGTTTGTATGAGGCCTGACATTGCCCAAGTAATGGGAGTGCTTAGTCGATTTATGGCTAATCCTAGAAGGCTGCATTGGGATGTTGTGAAGAGAGTTTTTAGGTATTTGAAGGGTAATTCTAAGTATGCCTTATGTTATCATGGTTACTCTACTGGATCTCAGAGTTCAGTGAGCATTTGTGGATATGTGAATTTTGATTGGGCAGGGGACATTGACATCAGAAGATCCATCAATGGATATGTATTCAAGTTGTTTGGTGGTGTAGTAAGTTGGATGAGCAAGTGGCAAGTTGTAGTCGCTTTATCCACTACTAAGGCTAACTACATGGCAGCAAATCATGCCTGGAAGGAATCTATTTGGCTTAGAAGATTATGTTATGATGCTAGTTTTGATGCAGGGCAGATTGTTATTTGTTGTGACAGTCAGAGTGCTATTTGTTTGGCAAAAAATCCAACTTTCCATGCAGGGACGAAACATATTGACATGTAGTACTACTTTGTTCATGATATGGTGGAGGATGGAAAGGTTAGTATGGAAAAGGTTGATACTCTAGCAATGTTGTTGATGCATTGACAAAGCTTGTGAGCATAGATAAGTTTAAATGGTGTGTCAATTCAATGGGCCTTGGGGCCTAGAATATGCAATGCCTTCAAGCATTGGAAGGGGTTTAGTGAGTTCTTCCTCAAGTGGGAGAATGTTGAGAATGTGTGTCTCATACTCACTGTTGAAACACTAGCTCAGTTTCCAACAAACTTAGACTTCCCAAAGTTTTACACTCAGCCTACACCACAGTACCGTAGGGTGCAACTAAGAGGGGTGCAGGCTAGCGGTGTTACCCACCATCTCGTGGTGGTCTTCATCGATTTGTGCAAGTGTGCGGGGTCATACCACCACCCCACATTGGTCCATGGAATGGCTGGCAATAGAGCGGTGGTTACCCCGCCACCTTGCAACGATGGTCAGAGAGGCTGGCAGTAGAGCAAGGGTCTTCCCACCACCCCACAACAATCTAAGAAGGTGGCTTGTGGTAGTACAGGCCATACTGCCACCCTACGACAGCCTATGAGATGGCTTGTGGTGGTGCAGTATAGATCCCCCCGTCCCGTGATGGTCCAAGTGATAGCCTGTGGTAGTGCAAGGAAAGTAGCCCACGGTGTAGTGATTAACAAGCTATCCCGTGAAGGTCAGTCAAAGATGACTATAGTGTAGTGGTGTCATGTGGTATGGTGGTACGCTGCAAGGTTCGTCGATGACACTTAACCATATCGAAAGGAGTTGTTACATAGTCTCCTTGATACTGTGATGGAAGACATAAACATGAGTAGATAGATGGCAACACGTGGCACAGAGTTATTCGTTGATTGCACATCATTGTTGTGAATCAATGTGATCATTGGCCCAACAATTTCAATCTAAAGCCGATAGTTGAAGTCCTTGAAAACCATGCAACTACCTGGAGGATCTCGATGTTCATTGTTCGACGAGGCCGTACTAAGACATTGAGAGGTTAAGTCGACCTGAAGGAGATAGATATAGAGAGAAGAATGATGTAATGATATAACGCATTGAAAAATAAGGTAGAGGATGATCTGTGGTTGGTTGAAGCAAGAGTGAATATAATGCTACCAAGTTGATTTTATGAATCGACACCTAAAAGAGCATAGTTTTGTGACTTGTATGCAATTGACATTTTACTATAATACAATATATCTCTGCTTTGGTGTGTGGGTTTTTTCTTGGAAGGGTTTTCCCACGTAAATTCGTATGTTGATATTTTATTGTCTATTCATGTTTTTAATATGTGCATCTTAAATGAACTATAATTGCAAAGTTTTAAGTGGTTTATTTTCTTCTCTCTCTCCTGAAGATTAGCATTAGGAATTCGTATTCTGCACTCTGCTTTCCTTTCAATTATTGATAAATTCATAGGGGAAAAACTTCCTAGATTGGAGATACATAAATGGATTGAACAAAATTAGCCAAATTATTCGGTACTTAACTTCCTCCCTAAGAATTTCTTTGTCGTAATGTTCTAAATAGAAATAGAAAGGGAGTGAATAATTGATGCAAACTTATGGGAAAAAGATGGAAAGAGATTATACCTACAACAATGGGAATCAAATTTTAACTTGTTGAAAACGAGCCCTATTGAAGCTCTATCGTAGTTGAGGCTCTATAATTTACCCTTCGATATTGGTTGGGTAAATGTTTAACCATAATTGGGGATAAAATTGGTAGAACCATTGAAGTTTATTTATGAAATGGGGAAACCCTAATTTATGCCAAAATCAAAATTATCACAATAAAAGTGATACCAAAACAAATCTTGAATGCATCACAACTGTTGGAAGGTGGGAATAAGAAATCAAAGTTGAGGAACCAAAATTCTATTGTGGAAGATACAAGAGCTGAAGACACAATGAAGAATTGTGTTGGCACCCGCCCTTGATCCCAAGGATAGAATGGAGGCAAAAAGAAGTACTCATAATTGAAAATAAGATGAAAATTTTGCTAGTCGAGAGGATGTGCAAGAGATTAAATCTGAAACAATGAATAAATAAACAAACACTATTGAGGAAGAAATATAAGAATTTAAAATAGGGATAAATGCCTCAAAGTGGGCCATTATACCCTATACACACAATGGTTAGAATAATTTTTCACACAAGTGGGAAGAATCAGAGTCTAAGGAAGATGAAACAATGGATGGAATTGATATGGTTAATCCAAGATGAATCAATCAAATGACTATAAAGATTCTAAATGAAGGGAACAAAAACAAAGGATATAAGAAAGAAAAACTAACAAAGAAAAAAGGGAAGAAGAAGCTTTATGTGAGGAACATAAGTCAATTAAGACATACCTACTGAGATCCAAGGGAGGAATCCCCTCCCTTGGAAAATAATGAAGATTCTCACATGGAATATTAAGGGAATTAATGCCCCTAACAAAAGATGCATGGTTAAGAGCCAAATTAACCATCAATTGATTAACTATGTGATGCTATAGGAAAAAAAATTAAATACCAAAGAAACAAAGATATTTCTAAACTATTGCAAAGGATGGAAGGGAAACTTTGTAGAAGGCATAGGGGCTTTTGGGGATCTAGGCATAATATGGAGAACTAGAAAATTGGGAATCAATATAATTGGATCTTGTAATAATTAGAAACTCGTAAAGGTGCACAATGTCTATTCAAATTGTGAATTTTATCTTGTCAACATACAAAACCAATAGATAAGAAAATCTTATGGGGAAAAATAGAGATTGAATTAAACAAATTGTATATGCAAGAGTGTGTCATTGGTGGATACTTCAATGTAATTCTAGATCTATCCAAAAAATAAAGGGGGATCAAAAGAATTTCCCAATCCCAAGAAGATTTCAAAAAAATTGTATACCGAACAAGATTAGTGGATGTAATTCCAAATAATAGCATCTATACTTGGAACAACAAGTGAAGTGGATTCACTAACATTGTTGAGCAATTGGACCACTTTTTGTTAACTCTAAAATAGGTTCGATCAAACATCATCATTTCTACAAAGATATGTCATGTATCCTTATTCAACCACTTCCCCATGCTATTGGAGCTAATATATGAAATGATAAAGCCACAATTCTAATTCAGATTTGAGAAAATGTGGTTTTGGCATAATGATATTCGTGGTCTTCTAGAAAACTAGTGGACGAAACTGAATGATTTGGTAGGATTGAAAATTTCCATATTCACCAAAAAAATTACAACACATCAAATAAATATTAAAATAATGGAACAAAACCACCTTCAAAAACATATTTGTAGAGAAAGAAAGAATAAAAGAAGAATTAAACTAGAAAATAATTATAAACAACACGTACCAAGAGGACTATGAGAGAAAAATCTTTAATAGTTGAATACAATGAAATAATAGCTAGAGAGGAATGTTATTGGCAATTGAAATCTAGAGAGACCTAGTTGGTTGAAGGTGATACAAACAAAAATTTCTTCCACAATTCAACAAAATTGAGAAGAGCATATAACAGAATTCAAGAGATAAAAAATAATCAAGGAAATACATTAACAAAATTAGAGAAAATATAGAATGAAGGCATCTAATTTTTTTAGGAATTACTGACTAGGTGTGGAGAGTCTGAGCCTTTATAAAATAGTCTCCTAAACAATATTCCAACCATCATTCAGGATAGGGAAAACCAAAATTTAAGGGTCCCTATCGAAGAAAATGAGATTAAATATGCTCTTTTTCAACTGCATCTTGATAAATCCCTTGGACCAAACAGTTTTTTGACTCTCTTTTATTAAACTTGCTAGACTTTCATGAAATGAGAAATTTGTGGGGTGGTCGAAGAATCAAGAAAATCTAGTAAAATTTTAAAAGACATAAACAATAATAATAATTTTGTACTAATCCCAAAGAAATGAATATGTTTCTCCTTTGCAGACTATAGACAAATTTTATTTTTCAACACAATCTACAAAATTATAAAAAAGGTAATGGCAAATAAACTCAAGGTGTTTCTCCCAATGATTGTAACTATGGAGTAGAGTGGCTTCATCCCAAGCAGAAATATCACAGATGGAATAATAATAGCACAAGAGGAAATTCATACCATCAAAAAAGATAACCTCAAAACAATGATTTTGAAACTAGATATAAGCAAAGCATATGACAGGGTAAGGTGGTGTTTTCTTATGAAAGTAATGGAAAAATTTGGCTTTAGAAAGAAGTGGTTACAATGGGTGTATGCTTGCATATCAACGCCAAGATATTCCATCATCATCAATGGCTCCCCTTGTCTATTCTTTGAGGGATCAAAGGGTATAAGGTAGGGGGATCCTTTATCCTCATTTCTATTTGTAATTATGGTAGATGGAATTAGTAGGGACATATCCCAAAGGGTAGCAAGTGGAAAATGGAAAGGAATAATAGTAGCAAAATATATAGCACCCTTATCACACCAACTCTTTACAGATGACACACTCCTTTATGGAATATCAACACCCCAAGAAATGAAAACGATAACAAATACCTTGGAGGAATACACTAGGGGTTCATGCCAATTAATCAACAAGGAAAAATCATGTATATATTACTTTAACAACCGCAAAGCAACATAATGTAGATTGGAAAATATGACAGGATTTACTATTGGAACATTACCAAGCACCGACCTTGGAATCTCACTATACGAAAGAACCATAAGAACAACTCATTGGTCTAAAATTATATCAAAATTTGCAACAAGATAGTTGAATCTTGTTGAGGCAAATGGCTAACACTTGCAGAGAGATCAACAATCATTAGATTTTTCATAGTTGTGACACCAATATACATGTTATTATGCATCAGTACCACCAACAAAGTGGAAAGGGAATTGAACAAAATTTAGAGGTGGTTCTTGTGGGAAGCCTCAAATGAGGTAAGGAGAATTCCACTAATCACATGGGACATGGTAAATAAATGCAAGCAACATGGTGGGGTTGGAATATGTGATGTCTAAAAACAAAACCTAGTGTTAGGTGCCAAATTGGCATGGCATATGATCCATGAACTAAATGCAATGTGGAGCCAAATTTTAAGGGAGAAATACTTGGACAATGATGATATAAATCACATAGTGACTATTGCCAACCTACGAATTGGCTCACATATTTGGAATTTCATGATGAATTAGAGACATATCATAACCAAACACCTCACTTGGAAAATAAAATTTGAATCCAAGGCATATTTTTGGTTTGATTCTTGGAATGGGAACAAGCCAATGTGTGAGGTGATTGTTGATGGTATGCAAGAATTAATTATACTATCAGAAGCAAGGTACATAACGAGGGTTAATTATTACATATATACACAAACCATTAAAGGCCATACAACATGACAATTGAAATATTTTGAGTTCCTAACGTAAGCCTATAGGGAGGTTGTGGGTATGGATTTGAGAGTAAGAAATGTATTATTAATAGACAAGGATGATGAATTTATATGGTGAGGAGAAAAATCAGGGGTATATTCGACCAAATTGGGATATGAAATCCAATGTATGGAAGAAAATTCCTCAACATGGCCAACGAATCTATGCTAGGGAAAAATGCACTCCTAAAAGTAGGAGCATTAGCTTGGGTTGCCCTTCACCAAATGATCTTAATAGGGGAATGTTTACAAAAGATTGGAATCACAGGGCCACATCGATGCCCAATGTGTGAAGTAAATGAAGAAACCACTGACCATATTCTCCTCGAATGTGTAGTATTAAATAAGTTTTAGAAAACAATACTAAGGAAACTTGAAGGAAATGGACCCCTCCCTAGCACTATAGTATCATTGTTTCAATGTTGGCCCAAAATGCATATAAACTCTTTATGGAGTGGACTATGGAAATTTTTTCTCACCCTTGTGATATGACATATTTGGAAAGAATGTAACTCATGGATATTCAAAGGGATTCAAAGGGAAATCATCAAATGTAGACTCAATCATAAACAATACTGAAGTGGTGATCTGCAAGCTATAGAATGTGATGATTTGTAAGAAGAAAAGAAGAAAATTTTCAAGTTGGGATAACAACATCCTTTCCACTTGGCCCTTGATGAAATTATCAAGTCAAGGCCCAAATTTTCAAATCAAAGGCAATGAGTGTAAGAAGGCCAAGTGGAAGTTCTCCCACCAAGTGTACACTTAAAGCTAAAATTTTATGGAGCTCACGTGGAAAACTAGGTGCATCTAGCATTGGCTTTATCATACTAATGATCAAGGATAACTATATTGGGCGAGTGCAACCAAACTGGAAAATGGAATAAACAACAACACCAAATTCAAAGCATCGAGATAAGTGCTCAAAGCATGTGTTGAAAAAGGTTATAATTCAATAGACATTGAAGGGGATTCCGAAATAGTTGTCAAAGCAGTCACTAATAAGGAAACCCCCAATTGGAAATTGGAAAATAAATTAGTTGAATCATTAAGATGCTTGGAAGAAATTGGGGATTACACAATCAAACACATATATAGAGAAGCAAACAATGTCATTGATTTTCTATCCAACTTGGAAATTGACCAAAGAGAAATAAGGAAACTATCTTTCCAATTGGATGATTAGCCCGGACTAGCAGAACTAAAAAACTTGCACTTGTAAAGAATATAAAGGCAACAAAATTGATTGCTAGTCCCTAGGACTAGCAATGAAATGAAGGGACACATTATTCTTGAAATGAATCACATACATCATCAATGTATATTTGAAGCAACAATATAAATAACCCGTGTCATTGTATACCCTAGAAAAAGCACATAACAATATGTGTTGGAAATATAATGACAACAAGAAAGGACTGGAGACTAGGCAGATGCATGAATAAAAGATCACTTCCATCTTAGAGAGCTCAAAAATCTTAAAAAGAACTAAAATTATTGGTATTTGTCAAAAAATATGCACAATTAAAAAACACTAAGTGGATGGAAGGAATGAAGGATGTTTCCCAAAATAATGGTCAAATACACACTGGTCGACGGATCTTGTGGATCTCTTTGAATTTTCCACTACTAACCAAGAATGGAAAGGATAAACTCAGTATACTAAGCCTTGAACTAGAGGGATCTAATGTTTTTAAAATTTTGGTTTTAGCTTGTAAGGAACAACTTGTGAGATGGACGATATGTCGAGGATCCTAAATATCCCCTACAAATATAACCAAGCTGATGTGAGGGAACAAATGAGGGAGATTTTCAAACTAAGGTAAGAAGTTGAGGAGGCAATTACATATGTGATTGGGTTGAGTCATATGCAAAGAGCCCATATCCATAATGTGGAGTTGTTGGAGCACTTCCTATACAACATTGTTTGGACTTCAGGGAGCTACGAATGGGTAGGCAAAGCTGTTATGATATTCGTAAAGGAATTATTCTAAGCCGAATCTATTGGTGCACTAGCTACTCTAAACCAAGACCCCAAAAAATTTCTTGTAGGAGATGTAATTGTATTAAGACTGCATTGAAGAACGAGTAAATAAAACAAGCCATAACACTTGGACCCTAGTCACCTGGGTGATCAAGTGCCTAAGCTTGGGGGCTAAATAGACCCCCTCTCTTTGCAAACCTATAAGGAGGTAGTCTCATGAAAACACTTATAACTTACACCCCACTTATCAATTTTTCATTTTTTAGTGGCATTGGAAAGTTGACTCAAAGCTCTTCACTGTGGACTAGACAATCTTTCTAGAATCTTCCCTTTTCATCAAGTAAATTTCCTCCAAAAATGTGCCTTATTTGCAAACTTCAAACACTTATGTTTTATGCATACAAGCTCATTTTTAGTGATTTTTTACAAAAAATTATCAAAAACTCACAAGGAATCCATTGATGCAGTCTATTTTTATTGATTTATTACTTTTTTCTATTTTAGACTAATCATTTGAATGCTACATATTTCATTGGGTAAGAAAAATTCAAAAACTACTAATTTGTGGTTTTGTAGGACATGTTGTTGAAAATTGATTTACACCATTTTATATTTGTTTATCATGTTTTCTTTATTTTTTTCCCACCATTAGTATTGGTTAAAATAAACTCTCACATCTCAATTTGGGCTTAAAATAAACAGTGTCTTTTAATCCCCAAGGTCATGTATGCTCTCCTCTTACACCCTAGGGTGATCTTAAGGATAAAAAATAATTGTTACCTCATAGTTTCCTACTATGAGACTTGTTTTAGAAATATTCCTTGTGTATTGAATATAAAATCTATTTGCAACCATCACATTGAAGCCTTCAAAGTCCTCAATTTTTATCCCTTTTCTTGTAACAACCCCTTCATTAATAAAATTATGAGGTGCCCAAAAATTAGTAAGCATAGTAATATGTTGCCCATAAAGAACTTCATGGAATTTGAAAAGGTTATACTTTGGACTACCTGAAAGTTTGGCGAGAATACCTCTAGAAGTATCTTTCTATATTTCTTCAACCTACTGAGGTTCTTCTTCTTCTTCACTTTCTTGTTCTATATCTTCTACTTCTAGTTTTTTGAGGCCCACCTTTTGGTGGCTTTGATATTGGTACTATTGGACCTACTATTATTATGACACCCTATAAGTATTTATTATTATTGTTATGGACACATGACCATGTTACTAGACTATGTTAGATGTGGATTTGCATGTGTAGAGTAGGTAATTTTTATATATGTATATGATGAGGACAACATTGTGATGGTTAATTATGTATCTTAGTTTCCATAAAATTGTTGGGAGTTATTTAATCGATGCTTTGGTTTTCTAAAATAAGTTTAATTATGCTATGAATTATCAGTTATCAAGTTATTAGAAGTAACAAACTTTATTTATACATGTTATAAATCTATATGAGTTCTGGTTAAAAAATTATAATATAGTCAAATTTCAATTTGATGTTACTATGAACTATGTTGTGTTGCAAAGAATTGGGTTGTTATTGAGTGTATGATTATGTATGCATTTTAATTCAAGTTGCTTCAGTTATTATATCAGACATATTAATGTTTGTCTTTGAGTGTGCAAACAAAATTTCCATGGCTAATGAAAATAAAAGGTCCCTAAGGAAACCCTAGTCATGTGATTCCTAGTGAAGCCTTGACCTTAATCCATGATTGGGACTAAGGTCTCTAATTGCAATACTTGTTGTAATGCGATGTCTTTTATTTTTTAAAGGTAATTTTATGTTTTTCTAATGTTTTTAAGAGTTAGTACTTGGGCCAAGTGTCATCGTTGTTGGAAAAACTTGGATTTAAATTTGCATGGATTTTAAATGGCCTCAAAGGGTCTTTTTGTTGGGATCTCAAGCAAGATTCGAGCAATTTAAGAAATCAACTAAACAATGTGGATATGAATTAAATGACAGAAAGAACAAAATTCACAAAGGCACAAAAAAAATCAAATGTGGTTCACCCTTTGGGCTATGTCCACAAACAACTATCTATTTTATTTAAATCTCTAGCAAAACAAAGCTACAATATTACATACACCTACAACAATTTGTTGCATACTCCATTCAAAACCACACGACCAACAAATTCTAATTTTGCAAGTTGGTGCATGTGCTCTTCACAAAATCGTGACTGTCTCTATCTCTCATCTACATACGACCTGCTGCATGTAATTAAAAATTCCACACAACTGTTCAATTTTCAACCGTACAACCACGCCACTACGCATCCCATGTTTGTAGCAAGAAGACAAAAATTAATTGTTGCGGGCAGTTACAAACTATTTTCAACATAATTTAATTACAAATTTCTTTATTAAAATATGGGGAGGTTTTGCTTCAGGGGCGTTGCCCTAGACCCCCACCATGGGCTCCACCCCTAGGCCCCCACTAGAGAGGTGGTCCCCTCGACCCCACAAGAGGGGCTTTGCCCTCTACACTCCCTCGTTAATTTTTTTGGGGGAAATCGTGGCTGGAAAAGTGGCCAAAATATTAACCCAAAGCATGATCAAGCTACACATATCAACACTTTTCCCTCTCTTTTGAATGTTTTTAGGTTGCTCGATCAACCCCCTATGGGTTGGATACCTTTTGAGACCTAAACCTTAGGATTTGGCCATGATTTTACCTCTCCCAAATCCCTTTAAAAGTGGGTGAAAAAATTGTAACTTATGGGTGAAGACAAGTGATTTGTCACTTTCAAACTCACTCTTCGAAGTTCATATATGGGGCTTCCCAAGACCTCACACATAGAGTGCATCCAAAAGAAGCACTCGGGGAAGGGTGTATAAAAGTACACCTCTCATCTCAATGCTCACAAATGTGAGAATTTTTTAGGATCACCTACCCTTAGGAATTTGTGGGAAATGGGAGAAAGGGTGATTGAAATCCATGTGTCATCTCCTCATTTGATGAAGGAAGGTGACATGATGCTCATTACTTATACTCTTCTTGGAGGTTTTGTATGGGTTCTATTTTCATTTTTTCATCCATATTTTGGGAATTTTTCTCTTGGGAGTCTTGGAGAGGCTTTGTGGAAGGACTTAGAGAGTCTTGAAGAAAGCTTCATCAAGCCTTCCTCATATTGTGGAAATATATTGATGTAGGCTTCTTCCTATTTGATTGGGATAAGTATGTGAAGGTTTAGGCTCTCCCAAGTTGATGAGAGCAACCCATGTGTGGGGTGAGAGAGGTGTGAAACATCCAAAGGGATGTTTTTGTTCCTCCTTTAGAAGGAGATATTATGGGTATGAGTACCCTTGGTCCTTCTAGAAATATTTATGGAGAAATGGTGTGATAAGGGTTGTGAAGTATTTAGAGTTGTTGAATCCCCTTGAAGTAATTTATATTCATATAGAATTTTTTTTATGATACTATATTCATCCCATTGGAGAGAGTCCACTCTCCTTCCCCTTCAATGCACTTTGTGAAGGTTTCATTTGTGTGTGTATCCTTGGGTAGAAAGTATGTGTATTTCATGAGTTGTTGTGTGTCTTGTTTTGTATTATGTACCCAATTTCTTTATGGGCATCCTAGCTCAACAGTGTCTTTGTGAGCAAGCCCAACAATTGGGAGGTGAGCTCTCCTTTGGATTTGTTATAAAATATGATTGGTAGATGCTTGGGTGGAGTCATTTGGAATGCTACCTTGTAATTGGAATGAGAAATCTTCTCACTCTTGAGTTTGGACATTATTTTATCTCCTTGGTCTTATTAGGTTAGTTGAATAAAGTGGATGAAAAGGCTTCTTCAATGGTGTCTCTTTAAAAAATTATTTCAATTTGTAAAGTAGTTGTTTTGAGTTTAAAAATTACTATACTCCCTTTTGCAAAGTATGCATTGTTGTTTGAAAATGAGTTGTTTGGAAAGGAAATAATGAATTCTTTGTAACTGAGTATACTCTAAAAAAAAGGTATAGTTGTTAATATTTGAATTTGTGTTTGTGTATTATTAGTTACTTTTCGGTTTGCCTTCTCTTTGTTTAAAAAATGTATATATTTATATATAAAGAAATAATATATAAACACTGTAGCATCGTAAATTCTCACCATTGATAATTCCGTACTACATTGGGTCACACCGTTTAACTACAAAAAATGAGAAGAAGAGGACGTAGATCATCTTCTATTAACTTGTGAATTCTCACAACAGTGTTGGTCATGGCTTCAAAACAAACTAAATTTGGTCACACCCCTTCAAGAATTTTTGCCTCATGGCCAATACTCAATAAAGACTCTTTATTCTCCTTAATTTGGATAACAAGCCCCTCAACACTAATATGGTGCTTATGGTGGAAAAGGAATAGAAGAATATTTCGAAATGAGTACCATACAGTGGAAGAAGCAATATGCAAAATTGAAACATCAATTTGTGTGTTAGTAATGTATAATGTATATAAATCAAATGACTCGGGCAAAATATTCTCATATTGGGACACAAAAATATCTTCTCAATGGGAATTGATTCATTCACCAAACCCTAGAACATGGATACCAAAAACCAAGCCCAATCACAACAATATAGTATGGATTCCACCTCCAATGGGTGTGGTAAAAATCAATTTCGACGGGGCCTCTCGAGGGAACCCGGGTACATGTGGTGTAGGTTGTGTACTAACAAATCATTCAAACAAGATTATTAGTGCCCTCACACTAAAATTTCCAAATGGAACAAATAATTAGGCTGAGGCACAGACATTACTTGCAGGTCTGAAATTGGCAAAGACAACAAGCATTAAGCATATATTGATTAAGAGGGATTCTATGATCATAATCAACACATGTAAGCAAACAAACTTGATTGGCTGTTAAGCACCATCCTAAATCAAGGCTTTAAAATGCTACAAGATTTTGATTCTTACCATCTCACCCATTGTTATAGAGAGGGTAATAAAGAAGCAAATATGTTGGAAAATATGGCATGTGACCTAAACAATGCGGTACTACAAATTAACCAAACAAAATTTATTAACTATCCTGCCTTGGCACGCCTAACCAACAATGTATTGAATCCCATAAAGGGGAGTTGATCTAACATTATTTATGTTTTAAGTGGGCGAGGCTTGTGGTGTTGATTTTTGTTAGTAGTGTATCTGTCCAAGTTTCCATTATTGCTATCCTCAAAATGGTGCAAGTATCATACTTTAAAAATCTTGGCTTATTTTGGTTACCAACACCATCAATTTGCTTTTGTAGCAAAATGGTTCCACTCTCCAAAGGGGGTTTCTATTTAAGCAGTTGGTCCTCGCATAAAGTTTTGGTGTCCCAAGCACCATTAGGCCATCTTTTCCTATAAGCTCTTAGAGGTGTGATTCTCCAAGTTACAATACTGATCATCTGAGTCAACCTTCATCTTCCATCTGTGTGGGCCCTCGGTCGAGCATTTTCCTCAGACTGTGGGGTGCTTTTATGGTAAAGTTCAAATTTGTTGAAGTTTCACAATTCTTGCCAAGCTCAGAGGCTTAAGTTTAAATCACAATGCGTTGAGGCACCACATGGCAGCTTCATACGCCATTGACAAAGGTGAGTGGTGTTTTTGTTATATCGAGTGCCCACTCCCACATCAATGCTACGTGTCAAATTGGCATAGCCTAGTGAAGCTCATAAGTGTTGAAAGTAATTATTGGAGTGAGATTAGTCAAGAATTCTAATTGGACATTTACTTTCACTCGTGGGCCCCCTTTGTGTTTAAGTCTAAAGCTTGTAAAAAATGTGCAGTTCCCGCCTAGCCCAGAGGATATAACTTATAGCATAAATGCAACGAGATGCCATGTAGCAGCTTTGTGTGCCACCAAAAAAGGTCAGCGGTGTTTTTTATTTATTAAGCTGTCAATCCTGCATCAAGCCACGTGTCAAATTGGCGCAACCTAAAGAAGCTCCCAAGTATTGCAAGTAATTGATGGTGCATAATTGGTCAGGTCTTTTGGTGGGTCCACGGCGAGGTAATAGAAGAGGATGTTGTGTGGCACACCCACGCACACTCTAGAGATCAAAGGCTCATTTTTAGCCTACCCGAATGCTCGTAGGAATTTAGCACTACTAATGTTGGTGCTAAACTCGAACAATTCTCTTGAAATCTTGACACATAAACACGTGGTCCCAGATTTCTCTCTCGGGCGCATTACCTAAGCATTGGTTGCTTTGAGTTGCCAGAGCTTGACAAGTGGCAGCGTTGTCAGTGACCTATGCCCTTCCCATTTAGAGGTAAAAATTGTTGTGTTTCCTACACTGTGGTTGATGTGATGTGTATTTACTAACATTACTTAACTCAATGACACCACCTACTAGCAAGATCTAGTATGTTTGATCATTTGGATCATATTGATAGATGCTTTATAGATCTTCCATGTATGGAAAGGTGGTTGTGGTGTACTTCAATGTTGACTTGGCATGTGTTGAAAGCATGGTAATAAAGCTCCTTAGAGCATCTTTAGTACTTCTCCTACTGGGGAGTGAATCTGGAGATGATTTCCTCCCACATGAAGCACAAGAGGATGAGGTGGCTTGATTATTTAAAGTGGAGGGGTGATAACCTTGCTATTATTCTCATAGTTATCTTAAGATCCTATAGAGAATGGATACTCCTATCTGCCTCACAAGTTTGCATCGCTAGATGGATTTTGTAGGTACCATAACAAACCAACAATTGAAGCTGATAATGAAGCATCCCATTGGAAGGGACTTGAAAGTGGTTAATATGATCCTTGGTGTCGATTTTTCTTGAGGGACAATGAGAGATATAGGGTAAACATAAATATCACATCACGCTTCGTGGCCTGCCTCTTGGATTTAGGAGAGAAAAGGTGATGGTACAGGAACTGGCTTCAAAACTATTTGAGAAGCACAATCTTGGAGGGCTAGAGGAAACTTTGGATGTAGAAAGGTATAGGGATGGTGTCCCAAGGCCAAGGGATATCCAGAGTGTGTGTGAGGAGGGAATTAAGATGGAATGTCTCTCATTCCTTGGAAATTTTCATATAGTGTCACTAATACAACACAAAGCTTCGGCTTACATGGGTTGTTAGTTCCTAAAGAAAATGAATAATTTGGAGCCTATGGTTGACCTCCAATGGATAGTGGATTTTGATGCCACCCCTAATGTGGCGTGAGGTGTCCACTTAATATTTTGCATAAAATTTGTGGTTTCTATGTTTTTTTTTCTCACTTTTTGTTTTGTGAGGCTTTTGTTTTGGCCTCCATGCTTAGAATATCTGGTTCATGGTGTCATGCCCCAAATTTACTCAACCCAAACCAAACATTTTTTTTCAACTTACTAATGTGATTCAAGTTCTATAGTTAATCAATAGTTGATGACATCTAGTTTATGATGTCATTGCATCGCTTAAACTATCCTAGATTGCATGTTTTCCCTAACTGTTTCAAAATTGAGATGTTCTTACTTTAAGATATAACTAAGGATCGCTCCTATAAAATATTGAATTGTTATCAATTATTGATTTCTTTTTGCAACTATATTTGTTTCCTTTAGTTAAGCTATAGGGAGAATTATGATTGCATAAGAGATTAGAAGAGAAAGAACTATGTATATATAAATAACCTTACACCAAAATAAACATGCTTGGAATTATTTTTTTTAAAGTAAATGAAAACAATTCATAACTTCACTTTGTGCATTAATATGATAAATTCATCTCTTATCAAACTAAATAACTTAAAATGTGAGACCTACGTTAAATGTTAATGTTTGACACAAATGTTTCGTTCAAACTCAACTATAAATTCTCTTGATTCATCAATCTACAAACTTTTCCTAATAGAACACTTCCTATTATACTTGTATGATGACATGTATACAAAACCCAATTTAATTCATAATGCTAGTTCTTTAACACAACAATGGTTTTATCTATTTCTACACATACTAACTTGCTTAATTTAAGAAGGCAATAATTCTTCCTATGATTATATCTCTTATAAGTTAAAGAGATGATAACTTAAACTCCTCTATTTTATTATATAGATTCTTGAGTAACACTTCCTTGTAGAAATTAATGTTTCATGGTTTCTAATATATTGACCTATAATTGAATCAAATGAGTTTCCTTATACATATACACCAATTTTTAAGAGAGTATCTTAAAATTTACTCATTTATAATATCTTAATTTTTAATATTAAATAGATAGTTAATAATACCTACTCAATTTCAAATTTGAATGTTTTCCTTTAATTTCCTATAAGATGATTTATATATTTATTTATGATTAAAACATTTATAATTCATAATTATATTTACCTACCACATTCTCCTTATAATTTTCTTTTAAATATAAACACTAAATTTCTTTACTGATTTTATTTGTTGTAACAAATCAGGAAATCTATACTTTTTTAGTATTGGTGACTTATACACTTAATTGGTTTTTTTAATCTATTCCTTCTAATTCTACATTAGTTCCTTCCTCAAAACTTAAATTTAGTTTCATTCCTAAACTATACTATTTTTCTAATGAACGATTATTTATTTATTTAGTTTTCTAAATAACAACTAATTTATTTCCTTTTCCTTGTTCGAATGGTTAATTTTCAGCTTCAAATAGTTGACCACTTACGTTGCTAATTTAGAATGATACATATAGATTAACTCCATATTCGAACAAGCTTCCATTCACTACGTTTTAAGTTTAGGCTTTTATAAATGTATATGTGCATTTTAAAACAATAATCCAATTCTTTTTCATTTTTTAAATGTTCACAAGAGTGGTGTTTAACATTGATTGTATTGCCTATTCACTTATCTTGATTACTCATTTCCTGGTTACACAACTTGAAGATTTTGACACAAATATATTCAATTATATTTCTTTTTGTGCCTATGTAATAATAATAACAAAAAGTATTTGTCTACTATTCTTTTATTTGCATATCAACTAAATTTAGATAAATATATTTTCTTACACATTTCCTACCTTATGAATATAAATCAAGTTACAAGTTAATCCTAAACTTTTCCTTGGTATTTAAAACCAATATACAAAGTATCCTTTTCTTTTCAACGATCATATAACTTTACACTCAATTAGTTATAATTACAAATACCACATTTGCTTCCAAAGAACGCATACTTTTAATTTACAACTTAACAAAGGACTTTATCTTTCTTATTCCCAAATGCATATGTAACAATACAATTGCAACTCTAACACTTTATATCAGATTTATAATATCAGATGCACTTAATACATCATAAAACAAAGAGGTCTTTTCTTTGATCCCAACACAACATTTAATTTATTTCCCCAAGTACTTGAACAATTTCCAAAATGCCTTCTACCTCCATCACGAAACCTGAAAATAATCAAAAGAGAAAAAAAAAACACAAGATGCCAGTGGGCTCTCCACCCATCCATAGGTTTGTGAGATAACCCACCCCTGACCATGGAGAAACAATTAACCACTTGGAAAGACAACACATGTCATAAAACATTTTAACACAATACACTTCACATGTACCCACAAAAGACTTTCACATTAAACCACTCCCAAATCCCAGAAAGACACTTATCTAGCACATTGGTTTACCACAAAGGAAAGCTACATAGGGGGGAGTAGGGGCTCAACCTGTTAGGGGAAAACATATATATCACATAAACATCATAGCCAAATATCTAGATCAAACTCCATAATTCACCATGCACCATCAAGCACCCTTATCCCTCCACAAAACAAAACCAATATGTATGCAAATAAGGGATACTCATATCCTTGAAAATGGCCAATATGCACGAGATATGGGATACTCTTATCCCTATACAAGAATGGGTACTCATACCTTGAAAATAAAGATGCCCCTATTTTTGGGAGCAACACCCACTCAAACCCCTTGCACATGGATGATCAAAATCTACCTCTTCACAAGAGGGAGTCAAATCCTTTATAAAGCACATAAGGAACAACACTCACCACATAAAAACACATATACTCAAAAAACCCCAACAAAACCCCTTAAATAAAGCATACACATTATTTGCATGTAACCAAAGAAAGAAAATGTCCTACCTCAAATCACAATATCCCACTAATGGTAGACTCCTTGGATGAGAATCCTCCTCCTCCAAGCCTTCACTTTTATATCCTCCTCTTCCCAACACACTCTCCTTCTCTCTCTATCTCTCTCAAGAACTCAAATCCATAATCATAAAATTCCCAAGAAACAAAATGAGCAAGTAACTCTCCTCTCCATGAAGGAGGAGTTTTAAGGAAGGAGTAACTTCCTCCCACAACTATCACAACTACCCAACTACCCTCCCTTTTTCGCTACTTTTGTAAGTGGGGGTTAAAGGAGGGTCTAAACACTTTTTATAAGGTTATAAATGACAAAAATAACCTTCTAACCTATATACCTTAGCCCTAGGCTAATTTACAAAACATAAAATACACCCTAGACCTCCTAAAAACACTTGAAAATCACTTCTAAAATTTTCAAATTAAAACTTGAACAAAACATAACCACATTCACACATAGCACTAGAAAATCACCTATTTTAACATAATGACCAATAGACCTTAGGATCTCATGCTTAGGCCCGACATCATGTAGAATGACACCAAGTGGCTAAATGACCCCATCAATTCCATTGGCATTAAAATCCTCGTACACTCAACAAAAGGTGTCAGTACAGTATATATCCATCATAATCACATATCATCATAAATCAACTAACAACCATAAGATAGCATAAATAATTCATCATGTCACAAATACATAAATCACAAATGATCTTATCAAAGATTATAGCATGAACAACATAAAACATAACATCCATAATTATTTCAATACCATCTATGTAAATAAAGTGTTCATCATCCATAAATACTATATGCATCAAAATGTATCAGGTACACCAACTATCACAAGAAAATAGGATTACATAAAGTAGGGGTCTCACGTATGGAGCATTTTGTTTTGGCCCCTAGGCCAATTCTATTTTGTAAGCTTATATGTTGTATTCATGTAATTTTAGTAATTTTATATTATTAATAATATTTCAAGCTTTAGCCTTTTATCTAAGAAAAATCACACTACATGGACACCCTTGTAGAGTCCCTACTAGTGTCTAGTAAACTTGGTGGTGATCATACAATTCAAAGGGAAATCCTAACTAAACAGTCCACTTAACATTTGGAAAGACCTTCATTGAATTATCAACCTGGGCTAGTAGGCTTGTGATGGTACTGGCATTGTATGTGCTTCCAAAGACTAGCAACTACCTAAACAATCTAGTAAAGATATTACACTTGCTGGAAAATTATAAAACTGCAAAACAATAAGGAAAGTAAAGTTTTCTCTTTGGCTATGGGTACCTACAACATAAGACTATAGCTAGCTACTGTTCATAAGTAAATACTAGAAATTGGTTAAACTGATGATTAAACCTATTCTACACTCTGGAGTACAAAAAATCTAGTAATTACAATATGATTATGAAACAAAAATTGACCATGCATTCATCAATGGTTGAAACACAAAGAATCTATTTAACACAAATTGCATTTATAAAGTAACAACTAAGAACATAAATGAAACAACTTGAAAAGGAAGGAGTGAAGGACAATTACCGTGAGTGGCTCAAGTAGTTGTCTTCACTTAATCTAAAACCAAATCTAGCTCTTAAGATCCAACATAATCATAGTAACTCAATTTCATTCATTGCACAAATCCAAAATATCACATAAGATTATGATCAAAGATCTTATTCATAAAATCATAATTGCACAATAAACATAGTTTGTATTTCAACTAAAAACTAAAAGAGTATCTGATAACTGCTAGGAATTAATTGACTAAAAACTCACTAGCTAACCTAAGACTCAACCAACGTGTTGTACATATAGGAATGAGGGAGCTTATTAAAAATAGGACTCTAAATTGAAACCTTTAATGACTACTCCTTGGATTTTAGAGGGTGACAAATATTCATTTATCTCTAAATGCAACTAGAAAAGAAGAAGAGTCCAAATTGGATTGTGACTCTAGAATAACATATTAAATTGTGGAACACTCAAAATCAGTTTTGTTTAGAATCCCAATTACAATAGGGTTCTTCCTTCTCTAGTGTCTTTATTAGTCGTCATAATGATGCGCTATCTTATTCATTAAATGTCTCTATGTTGTAGTCATCGTGTTTAGTTTATCCTGGGACGTCACTTGTTTCGTTGTTTAGGAAATCCTTCAGTTGTGGGCTCCATGCTGTAGTTGTTGCAGGCTATAGTGCCTCCTATAGCTACAAGGGGTTATTTCATAAAACATGTACACATACTAACAACCATAACTAAGCATAGATATCTAATCACAATTCATACATATTCACACATAAATCATGCATTAACCATTACATTATAATTATATTTCCATATACTTAAACCAAGTTCAAGGTTTGCATAATAGGTATCAAAGATAGCATAATGTATGAACATGTATAGGAGAAATGTCTTGGTAATGTCTATAAGCATGTATAAAAGATATTAAAACTAACATATGGACTCATCATTTCCTCCCAACTACCCTTTTACTTTCCCTCAAGCAAATCAACTAGGGCTAGAGGTTGTATTGCAATGTAATTTCTCTGAGATCCATGACAATGTTCACTCTCTTGATCTGCTTTAGGTAAAAGCCTTTGTAGCATGAAATTTTCCTCATTCTGGTAAATTCAGCCTACTCACATTCTTCCATTTTATCTCCTGTCCAATGTGGCATTGGATAAAGGAGCATTGGTGGCTAGAATGTAAGTGGCAACCATTTAAGTGCTTTGTCAAAAACAATATCCATATACCTACACACTCTTTCAATCATGGCCATGAAGTTGTACACTGAATGTGGTTCTTTCCTCTATAATTTTGGAGTCAAACTATCCCATCTCTCCTACACATGCTTGTAACAATGATGAACCAATCCAACTATCAATGTTTTCATTTTGTTGTAATCTTGTATCCTTAATTTCATGATCTTTCCTCTCGGTCCCTTGTGATCCAGAAGTTGTAACCATTCATTTATGATTGCATTAGGGTCGTTGGATTCTTTTCTCACTAGGAGAGCAACTGATTTTTCCCTCTCCTCGTACTCCTCCATGAGTTCACCCCTGAATTTTTCATTTCTAAAGTAGGATGCTAGTGCCCTTACCTATAAATCCCCCACAAACATTAAGGGGTTCCATTATGTCTCCTCTGGCACTACATAGTTATGCCGATAATACTCACTAAGTTGGTCATGCTCATCTGGTGTAAAATCAACAAAAATGTTGAGAAAATCAAATTTCCTACTCATGGAAAGTAGTTGGTTGCTTATTAACCTACTGAATTGAAGACTCAAAAAAATTTCCTAGAGAAACAAGGCATAAGTTTTGGCTAGGGGTCTACACCTGACAATTTGGGCAGCCTTGTCTGCTACCTCTTCCACTTTAACTGCTAATTTTCTCAACTCAATGTCCTTACCCTCCAATATCTTTGTATGAACTGCCATCATTTCTTCCTTTTCCTTTTTCCAATTTTCCTTTTGTTGAGAAAATTCATGAGTAATCTTCCATAATTAGTACCCAAGGGATAGAGTTGTATGATAAATGGGGGTTTTTGTAGTAGGAGGTCTCTTATTTTCTACTACAAGTTCTTTGCTCCATGTTTTGACCATGGCAAGTTGTGCCAACAGGTCCAATTTTTCCCCATGTCCATATGTTTGTAGTTTTTCTTCCAACTCTTGTATATTTATCTCCCGAAAATATCCTTATTCACATAGGTCTGAACTAGTTCCTCTAGGTGATTGATCCTTTCTAGAGCTTCCTATAGCTCCTTCTTAACATTTTTTTCTTCCAAAAACATTTACTCTTCTTCTAAAATCTGCTCATCAAAAACCCCCTATATAATCATAACCCTCATTACTAGGGCTAACTGGGGTTTTCTTTCTTGTCTTATTGGCAACAAATACATCCTCTGAATCTAACTCAGAGGTGGTAGATATATACCACTTTCTCTTTGTAGGCACATGTACATTTTCATAGGCATTTCCTTTCATTTCTAAATCAGTATCAACCATAATAACATTTTCTTCCTCTTGTCCTTTGTCCCTTGTTTCCTCTTTTGGTTTCCCTACACTTCCTCTCATAACAACTTTCTTCTTCAAATGGCCTGAACGCCTAGGTGGGGTAGATTTCATTTCTTGTGTACCCTTCTTTTTCTTCTGTGCCTTAGAAGGTGTGGATGAACTACCTCTCTTTTTCCTTGTCCTAGGTGTTTTAGAGGAAGATGGAGTCTATTTTGCTAAAGGTTGGCTGGAGGCTGCATGTGGTAAATCTTGCTCATTTTGTTCCTCAAGTTCACCTTGGTTGTAGGTAGGTGAATCCATAGGTGAAGCAAGAGGGGTTTCCCTCACAAACCTAGCAGGTGATTTTGGGGCCTCTAGCACTGCAGGTTCCTCGAGGATTTGATTAATGTCCTGACAAGCTACAAAATTCTCCCAAGACACTTGGGGATGATGAATCCTAAGACTCCTTTTTACTAACAAGGTTATCAAACAATAATGTGATAAGGTTGAATAATTTTTCTTCCTCTAATATACTGACCTCATTCTTTTGAGAAAATTGTAAAGATAATTGGGCACATTGGCCAATAGATTTTTATGGAGATGACTTAACAACTTAAAATGAACAGTATACAATAGATAGCCTACCATCACATGTAATTTAATTAATGTTATAAGAGGTATAGGATGCCCATACCCATGGCAATGATAGTTTTTTAGTACCTTGTGGTGAGGAGTCAAGGTTATCTCTTGGCTCTCTAAACTCATCCCTAGCTGCAACTGCATTTGATCGAATAGGAAACTCAACTCCAACCTTCGGTAGACCTGATACTTGTGCAATTGCGACCTCTAAAGCATCCACCTTCAACCCCTTTACTATGGCCTCATCAAATTATAATGTGGCTGCAAATTGCCTCATCATTTCTTCATTGTACTCTATCAATTTTAGGAAGTAATCCATCCAACCAACCCTTGTAAAAATGGGCAGACATAATGTGTCCTCCAATATCTATTTGTGGGTTGATGGCTCTCTTTGGATAATGTCACCTCCCATGGTGAAATACTTTGCCTTTGCTCAATGCTCTTAGAAATTTAGCTCAATTTTAATTCAATCACCTTCAAACCCTCTCTATTTTGTTATATTCACATACACTTTTCCACTGTACTTGTACTGTAACTCTCCTATTACATCCCTCTCTCCTCTATATCAACTTAATTCAGCTTAAACTGGGTTCAAATTAGCTCATAATCTAGGATCTAGGGAATTGACAGCTGATATTAATAGCAAAAGGTTACAAGTGCAAAAAGTATTAAGCCAAAAAGGGTTTGCATGTTTGTTTTTGCATTTGGCTTTTGGTGGCAAAAAGCTAAAAAAATTGGCTGATATATTACCCCCCCCCCCCAACTTAAGTTTTGAAGCACGACCTGACTTCAACTCATGTGAAATAGGCAAAGGGTATGATTGTAGAATATGAAAATTAATGTAATGAATAGATAGCATGCTAAATTTAATGTAAATACATAATGAAAGCTTTTAGAAATATATGATAATGATGATAATATAGTATATGTACCTGTCAGATGTGATTAATTGAAAGCCACGCGTGTGAGGTTGATTGAAGAGCATCCACAGTATAATATTGATTTTACAAGATTTAATTATAGTGCATGGTTAAATGAATGACAAGGTGGTGCGTGTAATATGGTGAAGTGGAATGTATGGATGACAAGATATGAAGTGACAGTTCAAATGCTTGAAATTTGAATTGGAAACATGGAATGGAATGAGCATGTTGCACGTACTTAATTTGATAGGATTAATGATGCATGTGTGAGAAAAAGTGTAATGAAAGATGATGAACTACAATTAATATAGTGCAAACTTTGAAATGCTTTGACAGATAGCGCTATGGGTACCTTCTGCAACAGGTCTTGAACTGAATTGTGACAACTCACATGTATTAAGCTATAGGTCCCTACTACAACAGGGCCCAAACTGGATTATAGCAGCTTTAATACATGAAGCTACAAGTCCCTTCAACAATATGAAGCATTCTTGGAAGAAGATTTTGAATCATTGTAACTATGTTGTGTGTGCATAAAATTGTGGGATAGTAAATTATACCAGAGTAACCTCAGGAGATAAACTGTGTAGGTCATCTACTGAGGCACTATGAGAATTGGTAGTATATGTTGCCAAGGTGTTATCTTGTGATTGATTGTCTATATTTGAACCATTATTTTGACCATATAGATGCATTGATGAAAGAAGAGAATCATCTTTCTGAGTTGGCTATTTATACATCTTCAATCTATGTCCATTCACCAGTAATGTAAATCTGAATGCATCTATAGTTTGTAACTTAACTGCTCCATTAGGAAATACTTGTTGAATTTCATAGGGTCCCAACCATCTTGACTATAACTTACCCTTGTGGTCTCTGTACCTAGAATCATATAGTAAATCCTAGTCACCTACAGTGAACTCTTTGGCCTTTATAAACCAATTATGCCATTTGGTTCTCTGTTTTTGAATGATCTTTGTATGATGCATTACCTTCGTTCTAATTTCATCCAATCCATTTAGACTGTGTAACCTTTTTTTCTGTGCTTCTATCAAATCCATGCCTAAATCCATTGTTGTCCTAAGTGTCTTGTACTCAAACTCTATTGGCAGAACTACTATTTTACCATAGACTAACTCATAAGGTGTGAAACATGTAGTAGTTTCCCGTGTTTTTCTATAGGCCCGCACTGCTTCAAGTAATCTTGATGCCTAGTCCTTTCTATGAATTTGCACTGTGTTGGTCAGAATATTCTCAATCTCTCTATTTGTAACCTTCACCTACCTATTGGCTTGGGGATGATAAGGTGTGTATTTTCTATGTTTTGTTGGATATTTTTTAACAAACTGATAAATAAGGTCAAAAGTGAACTGAGGACCTTGATTAGTGACAATTTCTCTAGGTACTCCATACTTGGTAAATATATCTTCATACAAAAACTTAGCTACATTCCCATCTCTTGCAAACTATAATTCCTTGACTTCAACCCATTTTGTCAGATAGTCTTTACAAACCAAAATATATTCTTTGTTATTAGATGTTGGTGAAATTGGGCCAATGAAGTCAGGGCCCCATTTGTCAAATGGTGCTAGTGCTATTTGTGGCTGCAAAGGCATTTCCTCTATCCTTGTTGGTTTACCCACCCTTTGACATCTATCACAGCTCCTGATATACTTCACTAAATCCTTGTGGAGAGTTGGCCAATAGTAACCTGTTGTCAAGATCTTAATTTTTTTCCTTTTGGCTGCAAAGTGACCCCCACAAGGCTCATCATGGAAAGATTTTAGAATGTCAAAGATCTCATCTTCTCTTATACATATTCTCATGATATTATCTAGATCAATGTAAAATAAGTAACTAGCTACCCAAGAGTATGGAAAGCTTTTATGCACCAATTGTCTCTTTTCTCTAGGAGAGAAATGTGATGGGATCTTCCCTGCCACTAGGTAATTTGTAATATCAACAAACCATGGTGTGTGTACTGTAAGATCAAACAAATGTTCATCTAGAAAAGAGTCATCCACAACACCTTCTTCTATTTGTGTAGGCAGCCTAGACAAAAAATATGCCACCACATTAGCTTTCCCTAGCTTATCCACTATTGTTATGTCAAACTCCTGTAGTAAGAGCAGCCATCTGACTAGTCTCCCCCAACTACAGGTTTGTTCATTAAGTATCTTATGGTTGTATGATCTATGTGAATGAAGACTCGATAACTAGTGATATAATTCCTAAACTTGTTGATAGCATAAACAACTGCCAACATCTCTTTCTGAGTGATAGTGTAGTTAAGCTCAACTCCTTGCAAATTCTTGTTGATATAGTAGATGACATATTCTTTGTTCCTTTCTTTTTTTCCCAAGACTGCTCCTATTGCAAAATCTAAAGCATCACTATGTATATAAAAAGGAAGTTTTCAATTTGGCCCTCTTAAGATAGGTGCTTGTGTCAAAGTTGTCTTAAGTTCTTTAAAGGAACACTGACATTCTACAGTCTATTCAAATTCTATGTCTTTGGTTTTAAGACAAACAAGGGTGTTGCAATTTTGTTGAAATCTTGGATGAATCTCCTATAGTAGTCTGCATGGCCCAGAAATCTCCTAATATATTTTTGCTTATGTGGCACAAGAAGTGTAGAAATGATCTAAATCTTGTTGGGATCCACCTGAATACTTTCACTTGAGATGAAGTGTCCTAGAACAATCCTTGAGTCATGATCATCATGAAACATTTTTCATGACTCAATGATAGGTTATGTTGTTTACACCTTTTCAAAACCTTTTCTAGATTGTTGAGTGCTTCTTTATAGTTTTCTTCATATGTAGTGAAGCCAACAATGTAGATTTTTCATGGAATCATGAGCATAGTAAAAAAAGATACCTAATAGTGCCCTCTGAAAAGTTGCTAGGGCATTACATATTCCAAAGGGAAGAACATTATAGGCATAGGTACCCCAAGGGCATGTAAATGTAGTCTTATCCTAGTCCTCTGGAGCTATCTTTATCTAGTTATAGACACTAAACCCATCTAGGAAAGAGAAGTACTTTTTCCCTACTAAGGAATCAAGGACTTGGTCAATGAAAGGTAGGGGAAATAATCCTTTCTTGTTGATGTGTTCAACTCCCTATAGTCCACACATACCTTCCATTTTCCTCCTTTCTTAGGAAAAATGACTAATGGTGACATCCATTGGCTATTAGAAATGGGATAAATGAAGCCTGCATCAAGTAGATTTTGCAACTCAGTCTTGACTATTTCTCTTAAGGCAGGGTTCATTCTCTTTTGGGGCTGTCTAATTGGTTTGAAACCATCATTTATATAAGATATTATGAATTTTTTTTTTGGGATCAATTCCCTTCATATCATGGTAGTCCATGCAAAGGCTATTGTGTGTGCCTGCAATACAGTGTTCAAGGAATTCTATTGTTCTTCAGTTAATCCATTGTTGATTTTCAGGGTTTTACCTAGCATAATTTTCCAAGTTTTGGATTCTGATTGCACAGATGAGAGATCAAGGCCACTAAAGTTGGGAATATCTTGCAAACATGCAAGACAGTTTTGTTGCTACAAGTCCCTACCATAGTTGTTCTGTATAATATGGTCAATTAAGTCATCCTCATCTTGGGTTCCTAACAAAGGGCTATGTTCTATTGTCATGAGAGTTTGTAGTGAATAATGATCTTCTTCATCTAAGGTAGGCCTTATATTCTTCTCTAGATTTTCATGAGGTTGGGCTGGTGGATAGAGAACCAATTTCTTGGTTACAGTACCATTGGATATTATCATGTTCCCATACCTACAACCTATGAATGCATTAGTCGTATCTAACCATGATCTTCCTAAAATGAGTGGATATCCTATAAGGTTGACCTTTGGCTGCAAGACTATAAAGTATGTAGGATACTCCCATGAATCTAAGGCAATTAATAAATCCTCAATGATCCCCTCAAGCTTTACTATTGATCTATCTACCAATTGTAAAATAGTTGGTGTAGGTCTAAGGTTAGCTAACTGAAGTAGCTACATTGTCTCCTTAGTCATGACATTAATTGTTGGCCCCCTAAGTCAATCAAGGTGTTCTTGATAAGAGTCCCATTAATCTCAACATCCACTACTAAACTTCTAGGGTTTGTGTATTTAGGGATAGTTATATTCCCTAGCATAATATCAACAAGGTTTCCTAGGACATGAACTGCCTAAGGGTCCTTCCTCTTTCTCCCTGGTCTCTTAAGACATAGGTCCCTTACTATCTTGGTATATATTGGGATATCCTTAATAGCTTGGATGAGGGGAATCTTGATACTGACATCCTTAAGCTAACCCAATAGGTCTGTCTCAACTTGGGTATGTTGTTTTTGAATGGCTAAGCGCGTAAGGAAAGGAGGCTCTGGACTTGAGGTAGTCCGGTTTACCTGATTTGACCTAGGTTTCAAAGGTGAATTGTCTAAAGCTTCAACTATAGGTTCCTAATCCTCCATTTTAGTGATTTGGGGGGATGAAGGTCCAACTAGTGTCTTCTCTGACTTGAGGTAGAAATCACTCACCTCTACCCCACAAGTGGGGTATTGTATAGCCTCATTAGTATAAGCTTGTTGGATAGGCTTGTTGTTAGGGTTAGCTGTAGGATGGACAGGTAATTGTGGTGCTCTGGGTGACTGAGATGTTGTGTTTGGGGGATTAGGCATGATAGCTTGTTGTTGTGGCTGAGAAGGTAGTAAGGGTTGTTGGTAATTAACATTTTTTTGCTGCCATTGCTAACCTTTCTACCATTGTGGCTGCCACTAATTTTGTTGCAATGGCCATTGGGGGTTATAATTGTCAGCTTAAAAATTTGGTTGTGACCATGCATTTGGTTGCTATTGGTTCCAATTTTGTTGAGGTTTTTTCCATTGGTTTTGGTTATTTGGCCAGGGCTGAGAATTCCAAGCAGAGAAATTTTGATTACCAATAGGAAAAGATGTATTGAATTAAGAGAGTCTTTTGGCATACCTTGTCTTGGTTGTCACGACCTTCTTTGAGAAATGTAAAATAGTTGTCCATATTCTCCTTCAAGTGGTTGAAAATTAGGTTTTTTTAACTTGTCCTCTGTAATAGTAGCAACCCTCTTGCACTTGCAGTTTTATTTCGTTTGCCTGCAATTGGGGTAGTATTCAACAAGCATTTGCTTCAACCTCTTCTTGTTTCTTCTTTATATGTAAGTGTCCAACTGAGTAGCTAGGTGACTTATGATATCCTCCTTCATGTTGGACATTAGGTTACTTAACTCCACTCTTGAAACCCCATTAGATGTCTTGCCAATGGTGGATGTTCTTTCTCCTCTTGACCTTTTGGTGAAGGTCCTAGACTAGTTTTTGAAGACCCTATATATCTCTTCAAAGGGTAATTGAGACACATCACCTTACCCAATAAGATTGAGGGAATCCATGCAATCTTAATTAACTCCTCTTAAGAACACAAGCTTCAATGATTCTTTTAAGAGCTTATTCTGTGGGTTTTTCTTCAAGCAAAATTGAAACCTTTCTACATACTCTTCCAATGGTTCATCCTCCTTCTGAATCATCTGGAAGATATCATCTCTTCTCCTATCAAATCCTCTACAATAATCTTGGTATTTCTCCAAGAATTTTATTTTCATGGTGTCCCAATCTGGAACAACATCTTTGCCTAATCCCATAAACTATCTTAGGGCAGCATCTTCTAGAGTAGCAGGGAATAAGTTGAGCTTATGAGCATTAGTTGTGTAGTCATAGCTCCTGCATAGGACATCAAACTTGAACAAGAATGTGTCTAGATATTCAATCACCAACCCATAGAAGACTGGTAATGTTGAAGGAGGGATATTCTTCAACACAATAGCCCTTTCTTGGTTGGTGATTGGAAATTGAAAGGTCACATGTTTGGGTGGATCATTCACTACTACATCACCCATTGTTTGGAAGGTCCCCTCTATATTTTCAGTAGATGTTGGTGAAAGGGAAGATTATTCTTTAGTAGTACCCTCACTTTGATAAATGTAGTCATCAATATCTACTCTCGCTTGTTGAGGGGAGGAATCTTCCCAAAGAGTCTCTCTACCTTTGCATACAATAGATATAACTTTGTATGACAATGGATCCTGCACAATGTTAGTAGAATACTCTAGTATTTGATAAGATTAAACCTAACAGTCCTAATACTGAAAATAATTTCTAAACTAAGAAATCTTGAAAATGAAAGAAACCAATCTTTAAGAGTAGCACCAACCCTGACAATGATGCCAAAAATGTAGAGTCCCTACTCGTGTCTAGTAAACTTGGTGGTGATCCACAATTCAAAGGGAAAACCTAGCTGAATAGTCCACTTACCATTTGGAAAGACCTTCATTGAATTATCAACTAGGGATAGTAGGCTTGTGATGGTACTAGCACTACATATGCTTCTAAAGACTGGAAAATACCTAAAACAATCTAGTAAAGATATTACACTTGTTGGAAAATCATAAAACTGCAAAATAGTAAGAAAAGTAAAGTTGTCTCTTTGGCTACGGGTACCTACAATATAAGAATGTAGCTAACTATTGTTCATAAGTAAATAATGGAAATTGGTTGAAATGATGATTAAACCTATTCTACACCCCAGATTACAACAACTCTAGTAATTACAATATGATTATGAAGCAAAAATAGATCATTAATTCATCAATGATTGAAACACAAAGAATTTGTTTAACACAAATTGCATTTATAAAGTAACAACTAAGAACATAAATGAAACAACTTGAAAAGGAAGGAGTGAAGGATAGTTACCTTGACTGGCCCTTGCTCAAGTAGTTGTCTTCACTTAATCTAAAACTGAGTCTAGCTCTTAAGATCCAACACAATCATAGTAACTCAATTTCATTCATTGCACAAATCCAAAATATCACATAAGATTTTGATCAAAGATATTATTCATGAAATCATAATTACACAATAAATAGTTTGTATTCCAACTAAAAATTGAAAGAGTATTTGATAACTGCTAAGAACTGATTGACTGAAAATTAACTAGCTAACCTAAGACTCAACCAATGTGTTGTACATATAGGCACAAGGGAGCTTATTCAAAATAGGACTCTAAATTGAAACCTTTAATGACCAATCCCTAGATTTTAGAGGGTGACAAAGATTCATTTATCTCTAAATGCAACTAGAAAAGAAGAAGAGTCCAAATTGGATTGTGATTTTGGTATAACAAACTGGAACGTGTATGCTTAAAATCAATTCTATTTAAAATACCAATTACAATAGGGTTCTTCCTTCTCTGATGTCTTTATTAATCATCATAATGATTCACTATATTCTTCATTAAATGTCTTCATGTTGTAGTCATTGTGTTTAGTTTATCTTGGGATATCCCTCGTTTTGTTGTTCAAGAACTCCTTCGACTGCGGGCTCCATGTTGTGGTTGCTACAGGCTACAGTGCCTCCTCTAGCTGCAAGGGGTTAGTTCACAAAACATTTACACATACTAACAACCATTAATAAGCATAGATATACAATCACAATTCATACATATTCACACATAATTCATGCATTAACCATCACATCATAATTATATTTCCCTATACTTAAACCAAGTTTAGGGTTTGCATGAAGGGTATCAAAGATAGCATAATGTATGAACATTTATAGGAGAAATGTCTTGGTAATGTCTATAAGCATATATAAAAGATATAAAAACTAACTAATATATGGACTCATCAACCCTATTTTACCTATAACATTAATTATAATAATAGTTTATTCATTTTGGGGCCAAATTATGAAAATACATTAAAATCCCTAACATCCTGACAAATTTGGGGCAAAATAACCTAGTCAAGGGTGTGGGTGCCCTTGACCTAAGGGTGACCTATTTCTAGTTTTAATGTTTTGGGTGTCAACCTTGTGTGTTGTAAGATTACCCCAAGTCATCCTATAATCAAAATATTAGTTGGGATGCATATATAAACAAGTTTTATTCACATTTGAACATTAGAAAAAATATCATAATGAATAAGAATCTATTATGATCAAATTATAAAGATGTATTGAGTTATCCTTTACATGCTAGCTACAATAATCTATTGTGTTTTGTGGACTAACCCCTTGCAAAGCTATCAAGCAATCCAAGCATCCATCATCAATCTTTTGTGGAAACTCATGGTGTGGAAATTATTTTGACAAGGATTTCATACCAATGTAACATTACCATTTATCATTTAATTTCAATCAATTATTGTTATTTGGCCTTTGCCCGACCTAGGGTAAGCCCTCTTGATCATCATAATTTTTTGTACATGGAGGTGGAAAAAAAAAAAAAAGGGTTTTGACTTAGGAAAGCCCCTATACAACACAACCTTTTCCCCTCTTTTCATGTGTGCAAGTCATATATGAAGGTTTCATCAACAAGCAACTATAGGAAACACAGTGCAAAGTATAACATTGAGATTTGAAAATCTCAAAAAGGAAAACTTTATGGTCTAGGGTGCCCATGCCCCTATCCTTGCAATTCAAACTCTAATTTCAGTCATAGGTTCCTCTCTATCATCATTTTTTAGATTTGGGTTTGTTACGTTACTTTTTGTTCCTTTGTGCAATAAATTATATTCTTAGATCTAGGGTTTATGTCAAATAGGCTTGTCAAGGTGCAAATCAAAATTATCCTCTTTGCAGCTAAAAAGGACCAAACCCTAGGAGATTGGCTCTTCATTATGGCAACAAGTCAATCATCAACCTAGTTGGTTTTGTATCTGAATGTAGAGGGAAAACGAAAAGAATTAGATCTTATTTAATCTAGTTGGATCTAGGATCTCTTTTCTTACTCTAAAAACACATATAGAAGAATTTGTTATATTGTAAATAAAAAAGGAGTAATTATTTGCATACCCTTAAAAGATACATTTTATACATAAAGAAAAATAAATAAATTTACAACTATCATGGAGGAGCCAAATGCCTAACCAAAATGTTAGCCATGGGTTGTGGAGACCCCACACCCCATAGGCCCACAAACATGTGGGTTATGGGGCTCTCACCACTCCCCCTACCATAGGGTCACACCCTATGTGGGTGCCACAACCCATTTGGAGCTGAAAAAAACACAAGGGGCTCAATCCCTATGGAGAGTGGTCACAATCCTCTCACTCTTGTATGTTGTGTTGTGTGTGTGTGTGTAAACACAAAAGTAAATACCTCCAATTTGACAAGGTTTGGTTCTATATACTTCAAACCTGCAAGAAAAAGAAAATACCAATTATTTATATATAAGAAAATACATTTATAAGTTTTTATATATGTATATATTATATGTATTTTGATTATGTTACCTAGTTTATGTCTAGGAACCATAAAAATTTGTGGTAAACCCCATACTATCACATTGGTTGACAATCATACAAACCTACTGTATGTACCCATCCTTTCTATTCAATAAAATGGTCACAACCTCTACCAAAACTAACATTACCCAAATTGAGAAGCATAAAAACATACATATTTAGAACATCTAACAAGGGGAAAGGAAAATTACTTAGGCTTCTCCTCCACGTCCTTAACACACTCATATTTCCAAATAAAACATTTTACATTTTGATTTGAGGAATTCATCGCCTCATCTTTGACATCATCTTTCAATCATAACACATAGAGAATAGAGGAATGGCCTCCTCATGAATGAATACCTCCAACTTCTCAACAATTGCCTCCATAGAAATTTGTATACAAATTTTCTTGTACTTAATGGCATGTAAGTGTTACAAAACATAATCAAAATGAACCTCACCTTGTTTGATAACATCGCCAACATCGTCATGAAGAAGAAAGAAACCTACAATAACTAAAAGCATGGCCGCACAAGACAAATATTTTGCAATAAAGGAATTTCATTGCTCTCTAGTATATCCTAGGTCCAACAACAATTTACCCATCACCTCTCCAATGCACCCACCAGGAGACTAGTCCAAACCCTTATCTAACTCCTAAATTTGGAGCACCCATTTTCACATTGTAGGATCCTTATCTATTGATCTTATGTAGTGTATATATAATATATATATTATGTACTATTTAATCTCTAAATAAACCAGAGAAAATATGTATATATGTAATTTATATATACTATATTTTTAAAATAATAATAATATAATATGATTAATTTATAACATTGTTAAATAGGAGGATCAATTTTTTCCAAAATAAATAATGTGAGAAATAATATTTAAATAATTCAAACATAGAGGGAAGAGAATTTTAAAAATATATAGTAATAAATAATTTAACTAAAAAAATATTGAATACCTTGGCTAGTGTGTTATTTTCCTTCTCTTCCGACTCTTTCCTCAATTTTATGTTTAAGTGGAATGGGTAATGGGAAAAGGTAACACTTTTTAAATAAAAGCATAGGGTTTCTAAAGTTTCCCTAATGGTTAGGGCACACTAAGTGAGTTTAGGAAAAGTTAACTCCCTTGAGTGAAATTAATCTTCTCACCTTTAGGAGATACAAAACCTTAGACAATATGGTAATTTTTCAATGTTGTGTTAGGTGCTAGGATTTAATATGCCTTGTAATCAATTAGGTGTGTCATGAAATCTCATTTTAATTAGTCAAGTAAGTTTTATTTAACTTAGTTGAGAGCGAATGGGATTGGACTAAATATAATTTAGAATTAAATTATTTTGAAAATAGATTTTTGAGAAAATTTAATCATTAATTTAGGATTTGGAAAAATCCATATTTTATTTCATTTTAATTTAGTTGAGTTAAATGTTTTTGAAAAGTGAACAATTGTTGGCTAATGTTTAAATTGAGAATTTGTAAAGTTAATTATTGAAATTATTTTGTAGAGAATTGTTATTTGTTTATTAAGTTATAATGAAAAGAAATTTTATCATTGCTTTTATTAGATAAATATTTTAAAATTAAGTGTAATGTAGCTTAGTTAGGGTTTAGATAATTTATAGGTACTAGGTTGCATCTTGGAGGCTCTACCACTTTTCTATCACTTAGGGATGTCAAATTCTAATTAGGTTACCCTCATCATCATAGGGTGTGTGGAATGTGTTTTGTAACACCCTCTCTTCTTATCCCTTCCCTCAGGTCATGTGACATGCTTAGGGTGACATTGCATGTGTAAAATTGACATGTGCACACATTAATCTATCATGTTGAGTGTGGTAGAAGTTAGTGGTTAGTGTTTTATTAAAAAAAAATTGGTTTGTCTTTTCATGTCCTTGTGTAGATATAGGCATGACAGGGTCTTCATCTAACACCCCAATGTAGTGGAATTATCCCTTTTCAAGACATCTATTACCTAGTGCCTATGGATCTTTGCATGTGAAGCAAAGTGTCTTCCTTCTCAATTCATTTCTCACCTCTTCCTCTTTCCTTGAAGGTAAATTTTTACTATGATCAAGAAGTTATTTTGGAAAGGATTCTTCATAGAGAAAATATTCTTCTATAATTTTCTCTTTGGTAGTGAAGACTCAAGTGCTAAATCCCTTTTGAAATCTTCCTAAATAGATGGAGGTTTATAAGATTTAACCAAACCTTTGATAAATTTAAACAATCCTTCTATAAATAGCATAATAATATTTGTTTTGTTTATATCTTAGGAACCATGACTAAAAGCTTCTTAAAATTAGTGACATAACTTTGAGCATTTCCATACTACTTGAGCTAGGCTAACTCCAAAAAATAAACTTTGGGATCTTTCCAATTAAATATCTCAATACGTATTTTACTCGATTTATCATGAGAGTTGATATGATAGTTTCCTTGTGTAATCAACCCATGATACCACCATTCATCACATGTTGTAACTTCAATATGGAGAGTGGAAAATTTGATAGCATCATCTTATAAAATTAGTTTGAGAGATACGTATGTGTCCAAATTTTGTATATATGCTCTAGCTAAACGCTTGTTTGATTTTTCAAAGGTGGGAAGTAATAATTTCCCAAAGGCATGTTACAAATCATGTTGGATGGCTTGTGGTGTAGGCTCAAGTTTAGGGGGGCATTTCATGACTTCTTCATATTCATATCATTTATGAGTGACATCTTACCTTTGATATCCTCTAGAAGAGCTCTATATTTAGCATAATAAGTAATGATATCATCAACCAAAGGATTCTTAGCTTCAATCTTTGGAACCTCTTCCTCCCTATGAAGAAAAATTGGTTGGAAAGGTCTAGTTGTTGAATCAATAATAGTTCTATGGGTGTTGGTCTAAGTGACATTAGGAATATTATCCCCTAACATGATTCCTACACCATTGTAATGTCTAAGTGTATTCATATTATTGTCCAATTTATGGAGCATTTGTATAAAAATATCAAGTATCAAATTTAAAATTTATTTATGTCCAATCATCAGGATTATATTCCTTCCCAATTCTCTTTTTTTCCATAATAATTTGTTATGACATGGTTTTAAAGGGGAAAAATTATATCTCCAAATTTTCTAGAAACTAATACTATTTTATGATATATCTTTGGTAGTATATGTTTACTTTGTCACTAGGATGCATAAAATATATAACTCTATGTGGAAAGGATTATCTTTAAAAAATAGCCTAACACGACCACCAACTTCATTACCGCTATAACCCATAGAATGTTAGCTAAAATCCACATAATATTTTTTCTATCGATCAAGTTCTAATCTTTCTAATCACCAAGATCTCAAGGTGGGAAAGGTGAGTATGTAGAGGTATAACAAGGTTAGAGAAATATTACAAGAAATGCATTGGCAACTAGTCAAACAATTTATAATCAAAGTGCAAATGCAAGAGCCATTGGTAGATTACACATAAAATCTGATCAAGCCAAAATGGTTGATTGCATGTTGATTTGATAAATGCAAAAATAGGCTAACAAGTCAACATCAAATTAGTTGATAATGAAATACAATGAGTATAATGATGAACCAACCATCACCTTCTTACAATTAAAATGGGATTCAATAGTGAATTATATAGGATCATCAACAATATAAAAATATAACTATTGGTTGTAAACCATCCAATATTTTGATGTTAGAAGTGAAACTTATTATTTAATTTCAATAACCAATTGTAATTAATTTCCAAACAATTATTGAACTTTCAAGAAAGAAGGTATTTTATCAAAATAGTTGGTGTAAAACTAAAAGCTTAAATATTTACCCATATTAGGAAGAAGAAACTTCTAACTATTGGATAATGATGGAAATATTACATATCATTACTATTTCATTTGATAATAGTTGGTAATAACCCAAATGATAATGAAAGCTATAGTTGGTTCATTCTAGAATTCACATTTTATATTTCCAATATGATATGATATGACAAAGATTAACTTTCTTGATAAATAGCGGGTCTAAGATAATCATAAGGGTGAATCACAACCTTATCAAATGAATTTCCACTCCATAATAGGTATGTAGGCCTAGGAAATGTACAATCCCTATGGTAGATGATATAAATGGTATAAAATAAGGATGAGAAACATCTATAATCAATTGTAATAACTGATAATGTTTTTCAAACCTTAAATGAATGTTGTGATCAATTATTTGGTAGCTATTGGTAGTACAAATTAATATTTCTATTGTATGACCCTCTTTTCAACACTTGTGATAGTTTTAGTAGTTGGTACGACCTGTAGGGGATGGTACAATCTACATTTTAACACTAAAATATGTGATAGATGAACAAAATGTTAGCAAAATTTGGGTGCCTCAAATACACAATATATATTTTATTTTATAAGATCATACTTGGCCCATATGAATAGTATAACCCAACAATACAATCAAAACCAATAGTGAATTCTCTTTAGAAAATACTATACACCTAATAAGGAATAAGTCACGTCAAATATTGAAAACAACGCACCCAAAAACAAATAACTATAACTAGAGAATGTCTCATGGAAAATATCAAATTTAAATAAATAACTAGATACTATGAATCTTTGTATAATGAAGTACAACTATAATTATTGTGTGGAAATGCATTGAAAACTAGGAGGGTTTTTGTTCTCGAGAATCGAAGAAGAATATACAATTATTCTTGAAAAATATAATTACTTCAAAGAGTATGCAGTCTTTTTCAAAAACACTCCTCATATTTACAACTCTATTTTGAGGAAATAAAATAATTTAGTTCTTTCTGGGTTAATTTTCCTCGAAGTTATAAAAGTATAATTTAAGTGTCCTTTTCATCACCTTTTTGTACCATGAGGCTAGCGACACTTAAATTGATCACTTATAACGCCTTTTTAAATAACTAAATTTATATGTTGTATTTTAATTTTAATTTTTTAGTAGCTTTAGTACTCAATTATTTAATTAATTCTCTTTTAACCATCCCATTATCCTATGCAAAAATACATAAAATAGGCTAAGGGTGACCTACAACTTACGCTTGAGAAGGGAACATGACATGCCCTACCAGTAGTCATCACTTCTCAAACTGTGAAAGTCAAAAGGCATGTCAATGAGCTTCTCTTTACCATTATCATTGAATCTAATGACATGCATAACTTCATTGATCCACATCTCACCAAACAAGTTGATTGCTTTATGTATCCCTACTCCAACTTCAAATTTATAATCACTAATGGTGGAACTTTACCTTGCAAAAGGGAAATGATAAAATGTTTTAATTTATATGGGGAGCTATAATATTTGTTTAGATATGTTTGTATTACCTTTGGGTAGTTATAGTTTAGTTCTTGAGGCTTAATTAGTATGTACCCTAGGCCTTATTGTGTGGGATTTTTATGAACTTTGGATGCAATTATGTGATGAAAGATAAAAGTAAACATCAAAGGGTCTTACTTTTTGGTCTATAATTGGTCTTATTAGCTCACACTGAATGGATAATATTTTGATAAAATCTCCCATGGGATTTTTTCTCAACTATACTCCATTTAGTTCAACCCTCCCATTTCTAGTTACTCTACAAACTTACAACTAATTTTAGATAGGAACGCTATAGTGTTTGATGAGCCTAGTAGGTTACCACCACACTTTCCAAAGGACCGTCACATTCATATCCTTCTAGGTAGTACTCTTAATATTCACCATTATAAGTATCCATTCCTTCAAATTATCCTAGCACTTGTCCATATTCTTCATCTCTTCTAATCATTAACAAAAAATATGGGTTTTGATGACTCTACATTGACTTTTGTGAGTTGAACAAATTCACTATCAAGAATAAATTATCTATTCCAATGATAGATGAGTTACTTCACAAGATTCATGATGCCCATTTATTCTCCAAGTTATATTTGTGCTCTTGCTATCATCAAATTTGTCTCAATAAATAATATATTACAGTGTTTTTCATTAATGAAGGTCACTATGAATTTTTGGTAATGTTTTTCAAGCTTACTAATGCCACATCTACCTTCCAAAGATTATGTGATATAAAATATTTTGATATTTTAAATTTATAGTAGAACTTGGGAAGAACATTTGTAATACCTTAACATGGAATTATAACTTATAGATAATCAACTATGTGCCAAGCACTCCAAGTGCCCTTTTCATTATTATTTTTTATTAAATTGGCCATATTATCTCCTCAATAGGTGTTCGAGTTAACCCTAACAAAATTTAGGATATGCAAACTTGGTATGCTCCCAAGACACTTAGAAGCCTTTGTGGATTTTTGGGTCTCACTAGCTATTAACATATATTTGTTGAAGATTATGGAAAAACTGTTGTTCCATTGACAACTTTGATAAAAAAGGATGCCTTCTCATGGACCCATGTTGTAGAACATGATTTTTCAATCCTTAAACAAGTTATGTGTACAACCCCAATTCTCTCCATAATTGATATCTCCAAACCATTTATCGTTGAAAGCAACTTGTAGAAATAGCAATGGTTTTGTTCTCAAGTAAGAGGGTCACCTGATCACCTTTACTAGTAAGGAATTACTAGGGCACAATTTGACATGCTCCACTTATGAGAAGGAAATGATAGCCATATTACATGAAATTAATCAATGGAATTATTTACCGACATTAAATTTTTGAATCAAAATGGATCACAATACTCTCAAATATTTCTTAGAGCAATGTGTATCCTTTCCAACTTAGTAAAAATGGTTCCCTAAACTAATGGAGTATGACTACGAGATCACTTATAAGAAGGTTAAGGAGAATGTGGTTTCTAATGCTCTCTCCCATAAATATAAGGACCATGTCACCCATTTTGTAGCTTTTATGCCCTTTTTTATTGGCTACATGATCTCCAATAGGAATGGATTTGGGACTAGACCACTCAATATCTTATCCAACAACATTTTTTCAACCTTGATTCATCTCCCACCCACTCTTAGGATGGAAAAAATATATAATATATTAAAGGATGTATGTTTTTACTTCCCAACTCTATTATATGTCCTAAAAAATTTAATGAATTGCATTCCTCTCATTTAGTTGTTTTTTCAAGGTTTTTGAAAACTTGAGGGAGTACATCATGTTTCTTTTAGCATAGGATTAAGGAGGATATCAACCAACTTATTTTTTAATGTAAGACACATCAATGTTAGAAGGGAGAAATGGTGACCATTTCGATCTTGCTCCAACCATTACCCATATCTACTTAGGTTTAGATATATATCTATGGATCTCATTTAAAGACTTCCCAAGTATAGTAGAAAATTAGTCATTTGGTGGTTGTAGATCACCTCTTCAAATATGCCCACTTATGTGCCTTGATCCATTCCTACACCTCCTGCAACATATCCTAAACCTTCCTTTATCAAATTTTCCATCTCCATGATATTCCATTTTTCATAATCTATGACCATGATGCTACATTTACAAGTTAACTAAGTATTCAAAAAAATAGGCACATCTTTGAAGATGAGCTCCAAATATCATCCTCAAATAAATGGTCAAATTGAGGGTATCAACAAATTCTTAGAAATATATCTTTGATATTTTCCTCCCAGCAACAACACCATTCGATCAAGTGGTTACCTCTTATAGAATGGTGGTACAACATCTCATATCACGTAACCACAAAAATGACTACATATGAAGTAGTTTATGAGAAAAACTCGCCATCTCTACTTTCTCACATTCCTAATATTTTTCCAATCAATGCAATGGATAATATCCTATATATATGAAACAATATATTATTGAAATCCTTTAAGAAAACCTCCGCATAGTTCAAAATCACATGAAGAAATATGGTGATCAATATTATTTTGAACAAGACTTACAACCTAGCTATATGGTTTTCCTCTAGTTGTAGCCTTATAAACAATCATCCCTGTAGTTGAAAGGTCATTAGAATATTACTCCTCACTTCTATTGTCCCTACAAAATTCTCTAACATATTGGTCTTGTCATTTACAAGCTAGAAATTTCACCTTCCTCTCATGTTCATCATGTCTTCCATGTCTTTTGTTTGAAAAAGGTTCTTGGGCAATAGGTTGTTTCTAAAAAATTTCTTCTTGACCTTGATGGAGAAGGATCCATTATTCTCTATCCAAAGGAAATCATAGGTATACTCTCTCAGTTGTCTCTGAATAATCTTGTATGTTTGGGTAATATTAGTTAACTTGAATAGAATTAGTATAAATATAGGTTGTATGTTTTTTATTAACGATAAACAGGTTTTGAAGGGTCCTTGAAACCCTATACAAAAAGAAACAGTGGCAACAAAGAAAAAGAAATGGGCTGCCCACCCAAAAAACCAAAAACAAGCTGATTACAGAGACATCAACACACCATCAGCACGAAAAAACAACAAATAGAAAAAACAAAAAGAACAGAACAAATGGCCATTAGATAAGTTCTTTGAGCATCCTAGTCACTTCCAGGTCCTTGGAAATCATCCTGTCATGCAACTCCATGACTTTCTCCACATCTTGCCTAGGCACCATTTTGCATTTCTTTGTTTTACTCCGAGTTTGAACACTTGGCCTCGTACTCATATCCACGGTCTGCATCTCCTTATCAATACTCTCCCCCATCTCCTTATTCACCTGCTCACTGAAGAGAGATCTACATGTCCATTCTTTAGCCTTCTCATTGAGGAAAACAAGACCTTCAACCAAGGACTCCAATTTCTCCTTGTTGGGATTGATGATCATGTCCATGTCCTTGTACAATTGTCAGTAGTTCTTTTCCAACAAGGAAATCCTCAGGCCATAGTCTTTCTTCAAGTTGGCCAACTCATCCACCACCACACCAACAGTGGAATTCATTGACTTGGCCAAGCCAAAAATGGAGTCCTCCTTAAGGTTGGGAAGTGTGGAGATATTGCACCTGGCAATTGTGTCATGCTTGTTGTGGAGGTCCTGCATCTCCTAAACAAGCCACATCAACGAATTGAATGAGATATATGCCCCTTCTTTAACTAGACACGAGGCTTGCAAAAATTCCATGGCCCCCCAAAATAACCCTCTCCCCTGATGGGAGCTCATGGGGGGATCCTCATCCTGAAAACCATCGGGATTGATTTTTGACTTACCTTTATCTTTGGATGCTGACACATGGAAAAACCCGTCCACATCAACGAAGCTATTCACCTTTTCGGCAATAGGGGTCCCTCCATCAATACCACATCCCAGGTTCAAATTCCCCAAATTTTCCATCTCACCACCTTGAATACCCTTAGAGACCTCCAAAAGCTTATCTGCCACATCCTTAGAGCAAACCATTTCTTGAGTCTTGGCCTTCTTTCCACTGTCGAGCCCCTCCTCAGCAACTTCATCACAAACCTCCTTAATTTTGTGCTTTACTCGCAGGAGGGAGGGTTTAGCCTTACTAGTAGAGGGTTTCTTCCCACCAGTTGAGGGCGTATAGTCGAGGTTAGTGTTGTACCCATCAAACCATGCCTCTGACTCCGCCTTAATTTTCATCCCCTGACTCTTGATGATCTCCTCAACCCGACATTTCCCACTCCCCTTCCTCTTCTTTTCAAGGGACAAGGAGCTTCAACAATACAGTTAGCCTTAATGAAATCAACTATGAGCAACATCAAACCCTCATGTAGAAAAGGGTTTCTAGGATTCTTTCTAAAACTTGCAATTCCCTCTTCCAGTGAAAGCAATGGGTAGAAGGGGAAGGAAATGAGCTTACCGTGTCGAAAATGATTCAACATTACAAAGTGGTGACCATACAGGGCCGTGTATTTTCCATCCAGGGTGAAATACCGCATTAACGCCATGGCTACGTCCTGCCATATAGGTTTAATCTTGAACCTATCATATCTGCCACAATCTAACCTCACCATTTTAGCTTTCTCTCTGTCTCGAAGAAAATTATGCCTAGCAGATCCCGATAGATTCTTGTCCCTGTAGAACTTCCTTCCTTTGGTCGACATCCCAGTTACCTCCATAATGAAATCTTCATTAATAGTGGTATCTCATCCAAACATACTCAGAACGTGGCCATGCCAGGCATCAATGAAGTCTTTGGAAACACTAGTTTTGAAGTTGTGCAACCTTTCCATAAAAGAGGTAACCCCTCCCTTCTGCAGGATAGCCCAAACATCTGATGCATTGGCCTTGAAATCGTCACAGGAAAGTGGTTCCATTCTGCACCTTTCCCCACCCATCATCAAAAACTTCACAAACACAGAGAAAAACCACAAGCATTTGTGAATATACAGTAAGGAAAGAGGAAAACAAACACACAAAAAGCATGTGTGCTTGCCAAGTGCATTACTAAGGACAATAATGGAGAGGAGGCTCATGCATCTCTGATTTGAATGCCCACAAATTTCAATGATCTTCACTAGTGCGAAGTGTCTAATCAACCAAATATAACCATGATAACCATGCAAGCCTTTAACCAAGGAAACGGCTCTCCCCAACGTGCTAAGATTTGTCATTATTGAGAAAATTGATTAACTCAAAGGGCATGACATCATTAGCCTCCCAATGCCTTGCTGACATCACCCCATGATTTGCCACCTAGTCAACCACCTGATTCGCCTCATGAAAGGAATGAGATATATAGACTTCATTAAAATCCTGCGACAAAGTAAGGGCATCCAAAATGAAGTTTCCAATAGTCCATGAAGGGGGAGATCCCTTCCTCAGGAAATTAATAATATTAACGGAATCCCCTTCAATCCATAACTTTGAGATCCCCTTGTCTCTAGCCATCTTTATGCCATGGTAGGCTGCAACAGCTTCAACAAAGTGGTTTGTCTAGATTCCCAAAGGGAGTGCCACCGCTTAAACTAGCCTACCATTATGATCTCTTAGCACTCCCCCAAAACCAACAAGACCCGAATTGCCTTTAGCTGAACCATCAAAGTTGATTTCATGCCAACTATGAGGAGGAGAAAACCAAACAACCCCTTCCCTATCTAATTTTTCTTTCTTCAAAGGCTTATTAATATCAAAACAGAGTTTCCATTGGATAGGCACCACAACATCATAACCAAAGACCATCACACGCCCCGGGATATCGATATTTTCAATCGCTTGCAAAAAAATCTCCCTGATAAACGACACACTTTTGAAAAAAAGAGAGAGGGGATAGAGAAGCATCCCTAAATATTTTGTTGTTCCTCTCCTTCCATAAACCCCAGACAATATGAGGGAGCATGAGAAACCACAACAACCTCAAGGAAGGATTAGATGAAGGTGCGTGCCATTGGAGCTAGAGCTCCCAAACCGAAGAAGGAAAAATCCACTTCACTCTCCATAGGTTGAGAAAAAGATCCTAGATCTCCCAAACAAAACAACAACCAATAAACATATGAGAACTTTCCTTTGAATCCATCTTACAAAGATAGCATCTATTGGGCATGGAGAAGCCTCTTTTCTAGAGATTGTTAATGGTTAAAATTTTGTCCTACACCGTTAACCATAAAACATATTAATTTTGGGAATCAACTTCGATGACCAAACCAAACCCCACGGCGGCCTAGACCCCACAATATCATTAAGGGAGCTAAAAGCATACACAATCAAATACTACCCATGCAGGAGCCTTCTCCAAATCACCTTGTCCCTCTGGTGGGAAACATGGATATGAACTTTAGACACCTCTCTATAGGGTTCCTCCAGCTCCTGGAACTCCTCATGGATCCTTCTCCACTCGCCATTCACAATATAATCAGTAACCAAGCTCCCAAATTCTCGAATAGATAGATCCCTCCAGGGAGCCGACCAACCAACATCTCACAATGAACCATGCCCAAACCACCAATCATCCCAAAAAAGGATATCCCTACCATTCCCAACTGACCATTGAAGGCCAGCAGAGACAACACCTCTAGTTCTAATCAGGGAATTCCAAAAGAAAGAGCCCAAGGGAGGAGAGAAATCATCTCTAAGGAACTCCCAAAATTTATCTACCTAAGCAATATATTTGGAAGTTAGAATCTCCAACCAGTCCTTCTCACCACGGAGGAAGTTCCACAACTATTTAGCCACAAGGGTCAAGTTGAAATATTTAATCCTACGAAGACCCAAACCACCTTGGCGTTTCAAACAACACACCTCCTCCCATGACACCAAGCTCAATCTCTTCTTGTCCTCCACACTAGACCAAAGAAACATTTTTTGAATACTCTCAATCTTTTCCTAGAATTTATGAGGCATCTGAAAAAGGCTAAGAGCATACACCAGGAGATTTTGTAATGTGGACTTAATCAACACCAGTTTGTCGGCCTGACTAAGCAAAACACCTTTCCAACCAACCAACTTAGCATTACACTTGTCAATCAAACCATTCCAAAAGGAATCAAGAGGCGAATTAGCTCCAAGAGGCAATCCAAGATAGGTGGAAGGAAGAGTGCCCATCAAACACAGAAGAATACCAACAATTCTTTGCATCCTTCTTTCCAAGGTGTTGAGAAAAAAGGTCGTGCTCTTGGGAAGACTCACCAGTTGTCCTGATGTCGCCTCATACTTTTGAAGAGTCAAATTAATAGTCTTGGCTTCCGCAATAGAAGCCTCACCCATGATCAATGTATCATCAACAAATTGTTGATGTGAACATGGGGGCGAAGAAGAAGAAGGTCTCAGACCCTTCCAAGATCCCAAAGAAAGCTTCAGCTGCAACGACCTACGCAGAGTTTCCACCAAGATTATGAAGAGGAAGGGTGAAATTGGATCACCCTGTCTCACACCCCTAGAGCTCTTAAAGAAATCCTGAGAGTCGTTAACCAACATAGAGAAAGACACCATCGAAGTGAGGCTCTGAATCAACTTAACAAAGTTATCAGAAAAAACAAAAGCATAAAGGACCTTAAGGAAAAAAGACCAATTGACCCGATCTTAGACTTTCACAAGGTCCAATTTTAACAAAAAATAGCCCTTTTGTTAACCATCAGTGAATGAATGTTTTCATGCACAATAATAATAGGGTCAAGAATTTTCCTGCTTGAAACAAAGCCACTTTAATGTAGAAATATAATCAAAGGAAGAACCCTCTGCAACCTTACAGTCAAAACCTTGGAGAAAATCTTGTAAATTGAATTACAAAGGCTAATGGGTCTAAAATCATTGAAGGTCAAGGTGCTAGGAATTTTTGGGATCAACACCAAGAAAGTTGAATTCAATTCCTTAAGCAGATTACGGCTGCCAAAAAACTCTTTAGTAGCATCCACCACATCCTTGGAAACAATGGTCCAAAATTCTTGGAAGAACATGGGGAAACCATCAGGACTAGTGGCCTTGTTCCCAATGAAGGAGAAAACTGTATTCTTGACTTCCTCTGCAGAAGGGGTACCACACAACATGCGATTAAGGTCATCCGTCACAATTATGGGAATAACCTCCAATACCTAATCTCGAGCTTTCAAGGAAGGGACAAAATCATTAGACAGGAGATTAGAAAAAGAAGAATTCGCCGCCCGACGAATCTCCTCATTATTCACAATCAACTCACCATCCTAACGAATACACTTCATATGATTGGAGGCTTGATGCTTCAAAGTAGTAAGATGAAAGAATTTAGTATTCTTGTCACCACAGTTGAACCATACCACACACGACCTCTGCTTCTAGAACTCCTCCTCCCTGGCCACAATATTATGGAGACAGGACAAAAGCACACTCTCCTCATTCACTAGATTAACACTATAGCATGAAGCTTGAATATTCTATTGAACAAGATCAAGATCCGCCTTGATACATGATTTCTCCTGGAAGATGTTACCAAAGGACACCTTATTCTAATTCCTCATGTTGGCCTTCACTGCAACCATCTTCTTAGCAACTTTGTACATAGCCGACCCATCAACCTGGGTATCCCACCAAGAAGCAAGGTTAGCTTTAAACTATGGGTGAGACATTCACATTTTTTCAAACCTGAAGGGGAAAGAATGCCTACGACCAACCACCTCAGCTGAAAAGGAGATGGGGAAATGGTATGACCCTAACCGCGTAAGAGCTAAAAGGGAGCAAGCAAAATGAACCAGCCACTCAGGCAAAAGGAGGGCCCTGTCCAACTTAACCCGAATCAGCGCATCACCAATCCTACAATTCGACCAAGTAAAGGACACCCCGCACAAATCAACATCAAGCAAGGCATTGTCATTAACAAAAGACATCAACTCAAATATGCTCTCATCATCAACTTGGGAACCACCCATCTTATCAACACTGCTTGGAGGAGTATTAAAATCACCCATAACAAGCCAATACTCAGAGGGGAAATCAGCTTTGAAGGAGCTCAGGTTCCCCCAGAACCGCTTCCGAACACTCTTGACATTAGGAGCATAGATATTCAAAGTCTCCCAAGCAAAATCATTTCTAATATGGTGAAAGGAAGTAGCAATATGGTTAGGGACCCCAAAGATGGCCTTCCCAATCACAACTTTCATATTCCAGAAAGTGGCCACACCCCCCGAAGCACCATCCACATCAAAACCATGGAGGCCACACTCCTTAAAGAACCTTTTCTTAAGACACTCCAGCCTTTCAACATGCATTTTAGTTTCTTGAACCAAAATCACATTTGGTTTGTGATCCCTCACCAGGTTAGCAAGGAGATCCTGCTTATGAGGGTTATTCAACCCTTGAATGTTCCATGAGAGAATCTTCATAGAGGATTCTGAGATGCTCCCTTCAGACACATCTCAAACAACGTTTTCTGGGAACCATCAACAATATCAACTTTATTTTCCTTCTCCCTATTTTGTTGCAGAGTGAGTCTCCCTCTACCCCTTGGCTCTGAAACACAATCAACCTTAAGGCGATTCCTAGTAGCAACCCCCTGAGGAGAGGGGTTCTTCTTCCTATTTCTAGTTTTGACCAGAGAAAAAGGAGGTTCCTTAACCTACAAGGAGCCCCCCAACTCACTCTCATTGATAGAAGAGGTGAGCACTGTACTTGAAATAGCCCCAGGCAGCTCCTACAAGACCAACTTTTTTCCTCCCATCCCCATATTAGAAGAAATGGGAGAAATGACCTCCATCGACAACCCCTTCAGCACCCAAGATTCCAAGTCCTTAACCATAGCCTCTACACCTTTAGAGACCTATGTTTTATCAAAGGGAAGAGCCTCCTCAACTGCAACCATTTCCCCTTCTTCCACCACTTGATCATCCCTCGAAGGGACCTGATCTTCCTGAGGAGAAACCACACCAACACTCTCCCCCCCGGGATACCCACCTCATTACAAGAGTTATCCTTATTTGACTCAGTCGGGATCAGAATATGCTTAGCAGCACCTTCCACATCCTTGCAAAGACCCTCAAAGGATTTCTGCTTCTCCTTCCATTCCATAAGAAGTTGTGTTTGAACTGGTATGACCAGCTTGGAAGGGCATTTCTTGGCCCAATGACCAACCTTTTTGCAGTGAAAACAAGCAAAAGGAATAAATTTGTATGCAATCGATTGACTCCAACCCCCCAGCTTGGAGTTAATCAACACCTTCTTAGGGAGATTCGCAGATTGGTCCACAATCACATAGAAACACGCATAAACCAACCTCTTCTGAGAAGCTGCCATTTGATCAATACAAAGAAGCTTTCCAAACATGTTAACAATACCCGCAAACACTTGTTCATCCCAGAACTCTAGAGACAAAACTAGGAGCCTTACCCAAATAGGGGCAAGGGAAAAAGAACAAGAACCGGGATTAAAACCCACCTCCCACTTTTTAAGGACCAACGAGGACTTACCAATCATCCACGACCCACCAGTAAGAACACTAACCATGTCCTGATCACAGGTAAAGGAAAAGGAGAAAAAACCCTTAGCCATTGTCGCCACCTCCACCTGGCCTTTCGTCCTCCATCTCTTGGAAACAAGATTGTAGGCCAGCTCTACATGTGGGCGAAGACCCATAAACTTTCCAACCAACGATAAGTCCATAGATTCCAATTGTTTCTCAATGATACAATTAGGAATAGACACCAAGTATTCTCCAGTAATCGGATTCGCCTGAAAGCTAATCGACAACGAGGTACTCTTCCCTTTGGGTTTAGCTCCCAAAAGGCTAGACCAACTTGGCCTATTTGAACAGACTCCCACATGCCTATTTCCTCCAACAACAACATTCCCAGGAATCTTCGGATGTGGAGAAGAGGACAGGCTCACATTATGAGGGCTAGGAATGGCCCCCACACAAGGCTTGGAAAGATGACCATCACTAGAACCCAAAGAGTCTGACAAAAAAGGGGACCCACCATCATTACCAACAACACCACTGCAAGCTGACAGTTTCACCATCAGCAACAACCACATACCTACCCCAATTACCACCAAGGGGAGAACCAACATTTCCCACCTTCGCAGAAGTTTGAAAAAATGTTGATCCTCCAAAAGAAAGCTCCATACCTATAAATATAGGTTATATGTTCTTATGCATCTATATATCATTTTATTGAGTGTTGCTTAGAGGAGGTTGCCTCCTTAAAGAGCCTTGGGATTTATTAATGCAAATCTATCAATTTCATGTGATGTAATTCCTACATATTAATATGTAATTTATTAATGATATCAGGTTTCCACAATCCATAATGTAGATTTTAGTATTGCTTCTGGATGTAATTTATATTTTTATATTTATGTTATTGGTATAATCTATTACAATAAGGATCATCACAAAATGCATTAATATAAAAGAGAAATATTTAATAAAGTACACTCACAATAAAACATACAATGGTACAAAACTCTAAAAATGAAAGATGATGTATGCAATAGATTTGGTTATTAAATATTGGAAGTGAACCATCCATAGATACAATTTTAATTTCATTGAATCATCTAGAGTAAAACTCATGTTAGTAGCTAATGCTTGAAATTATAATATGTAATCTCTAGTTGACACTTTTTTTCTTATTTGCATTTCATGAGGTCAATAGTTTATGTCTTGGTTTTAATATTATGATGAAAATATTTCATGAAATCAGTAGCCAAATCCTCAAAGGAAATGTTAGAAGCACTTGAGAATGAGTAAAACCATATAAGTGTATGATCACTCAAATTTCATTGGAACGCCTTGGCAAGCAATTGAAACCTATGAAAATAAGGGAGACAAAAATTGGAAGTGTTTTAAATGTTGTAATGGATAAAATTTACCATCATACTTTGTGAAATAAGGTGTCAGAGGTCCACTTGGTATAAGACAATTCAAAATTTGATGTGCCAAAATAACATGTAATATTGATTTGATATGATCTTTCTTTTTAAGGCTTTGCTCATAATCATTAACATGCCTTTTTAGATTCAAGTCATTTCACTAATTAGGTTGTTATCATAATGTGAAATATGATTCTTAATGCATCTAAATTTCATGTGTACTAGTGGGAAATGTGTTACCAACTATTGGCACATTATCCTCACATATATACCAAATAAAAATTGTAAAAGATCATCATATTTTTGTTGTTTAGGTATAGCTAAATTGCATGCGTAAGATAGGATATAGGAGGAGGTAATCCAAAATCACTCAAATATATGTAATTTGGAATATTTAATGAATCAAAAGGAGGGACACCATCACACAATTATAGATTATCATGGCGCACAAAGAAATTTGTGGGACCCACTAAGGAAAAACTGATAGAATATGTGAAAGGTAATAAACCATCACAAGAAAAAGGGTCTTTGTCTTCAACATAAGAATATAAATAACTATCATTATGCTCATCATTAAAGATGTCTTCAATATACCATAAGCCACAAGATAGAACTTGGATAGACTAGCAACTTCATCTGAAGTTGAAGCATTTTTTCAATATTACTAAGCTTTTGAAGGTAAGATGATGTAGTAGGAGAATCCATAAGTGAACAAGGAACTATAGCATGCAAGATATGTTTAGTAGGGGTAGAGGTTGGAATCAACATGGAATTTGATGACATGAGAAGGTATTACTAAGTCCATACATCCTCATGGCTTTTAGGACAGGAAAAATAAGTAATAAAAGCATGTGTTAGGTTCATTAAAGAAGTATAAAGGAAACAAGATGAATCAAACTAATGTAATGCTCTATTAATTAAAGTAAGTCTAAGCTTGAACTAGTCAATAACATCTCATTATCTAGGAACTTGTCAATAGCAAGTAAGAAATATTTGACATGTCAAGAAACATTTGTGGAACAATCAAAAGCATCAAGTTACAAGTCCCCACAAAATAACGTGATCATATAATGTGCAAGGAGATAATAAAGCATGAATAACATACTAATGAGGAGTATTGTCACAATGCATTATATCATTAGTCAAAAGAACATCATGAGTAGCTATGGAGGTCATATGAGATAATAAAGATATGTCACCACAAATTATGACATGATATGGAACATAAGGTAACTTGCATAAATCACTATCACCAGGTGTATCATAAAATGAACATGGATTTATGATAATCGATATAGAGAGCTATAAATACATGTAAGAGAGATATCATCATGAGGTGTGATAATTCCATGAATAGGAAAAATAATATTTTCACTAGGAATAATATCACACAAGTCAAGATCCCTAGGTGTATTAAGTGCATATGACAATAAAGTAGTTGCTAAGTCACTACCATAGGCCACAAAAGAAGCATCATCATAAAGTGAGCTTGGTAAGTAAGGGGAGAAGACATCCATGGTAAGATAATGTAAACAACTTTTAGATTTTAAAAATAAAAATTAATGATATATCAAATCTAAAAATATAACCCCAGAGAGGAATCTAAGGGTGGGTGAAAGCAATACCACAATGAAGCACAAACCTTAGAAGAAAATATATAATGATTAATTAGAAAAAATAGTTACACAAACCATAATGAGATTTGAAAAAAATGATAGAACAAGATTAAAATATAGAAATATAAATCATACAATCAATGAATGTACAACCTTAAGCTCAAACCCTTGGGCATGTAAAATAAAATTTGTTCACCAAAATATAAATAAATAAATGGATTCATTTACTAAAATTATGTTCTAATGAATATGATAATCAATTGACCTAATTTAGAGCTAATACATATTATGTAGCAAAATCTTCAAATGTGGAAACAAATGGAAACAAAAACACTTAGCTCATTTTGGTTGTTAATAAATAATAGTCGATTATTTCGATCATCTTTTAAACTAGAACTAAGAATCATAACTTATATGTGTTGGAATCATAGTGATGAAATATAAGATAGGTCGCTCTCAAAATTTTGAGATTGAACCAATGTGTTGAGGTTTTGATCCTAATGTTGTAGATCTACCTTCCACGTGGATTTGATTTGTAATGTCAAATTTGGATTGATTGACTATGAACTTTTGCAACTTACATCGTCTTTGTCTTTGATGTTTGAGGATGTGCAAGGATTGACACTATTAAAAAATACCCTTGGGAAGTTGCTAGATTGTGAGGGGCAAAGTCCCCTCTTTGAACCCCTTGGTCTATTATCTTTACAACCTTTGTCGGGTGTCAAAGACAACATTCTCAAACATGCAGGTGTCCTAGATATATATTGATGCAAATGTTTCTTTTTAGAACTCCACTTGAAGTGTTCCTAGCAATGAATGCTCCCTACACTTAGATATTGCTTGATGTTTTAAGATGTGTTTAAATGCACAAGTGAATGTCTTTATATACCAAGACAATAAATAATAATAATAAAAATTCTACAAAGTCAATTTCCAATAATTAGTAAGAAAAGGTGGGAGTTGGCAATTTAAATTTTAAAAAATTGAATTTAGGGTTAGTTTCATACCATGTGGGAGCAAATAAGCCCTTTACGCAATTGACCTTAGTGAATGTACAATCTCAAAGCATGGATTAGGGGCATGTAAATGTACGCTATTGATGGATTGAATGTGAGAAAAATTACAAATAGAATAGAGACAAGTTTAATGAAAATATATATAAATAAATAAAAAAGCCAAATTTAATACAAAATCATCCCAATATCACTATATAATCATATTAATATACTCATCATTACAAATTTCACCATTACAAATATTTAAATCAAACACAACCTTTCTATAAAAATCCTATAGTCAATATCATTTAAAATCAAAACAATCTTTTTATAGATTAATTGAAAAAAAACATTAAATATTCTATCAAAGATAGTATTGTCAGTGTCATTTAAAATCGAACACAACCTTTTATAAATCAACCAAGGAAAAACATTAAATATTCTGTCTGTCAAAGATAGTATTGTCAATGTCATGTAAAAAACGTTTAAAACTAGAATTCATAGATAGAACAATCACATACGTATTATTTGGAAGATTGTGACGTTGGACTGCAGCGAAACCTTTCACTGTCATTGCTTGCAAAGTAACAGTTGGAAGCCATGGAAGTTGTTTCAGGAATACCAACAATCCTTATTTATTTCCTGCAGGTTGCAATGCACGTACGCCGCCCTTTCGAGGCAATTCTGATTTTGCTAGTCTAAAAAGAAGAAACCCTAATTAAAACATTGCAAAGAAAGAAACCCTAATTAAAACTTTGCAGTCAGGAAAAATGGAGATGCAGGTGAATGCTGGTGTTGTTGTGAGCAGCAAAGGCAGAGCATATTTCATGATGATCTGCTTCAGAACGCCACAGATGAGATATAAAGACAACGATCTCATATATTACTGAACAATATCAACTGCCCTGTAAAGACAGAGAGATCAAATATCAAATGTCCTGTAACGACAGAGATTGAATATCCCATTGTTGTTGTTACTCAGATAAACAGAAAAATAATAAGGGCGGCATAAATTTTCAAAAGATTTTCAGGATTCATCAAAGGTAAAGGACCCCTACCTCTTAATTGGTACAGAACCCAACTTTTTATAGAAATTAATCGATTTCTCAGTAGACATGCAATTCAGAGGGTGAGCTTAACTAGCATTTCTAGGGCTACTGGATGCTACACAGTGCTACAAAAAATCAATGAAATCAGGTGTCTGGGATCCTTGGGCACCTGATATCAAGTACCAAATATGGTAATATTGTATTGATTGTGAATGAATTAATAGGATGTTGCAATATGGTATTTATGGAGGGATAAAATTCCATTCCAAGGAGTGTTATGCATATAAGAGAAGGGCACTTTTAATTATTTAGGGGAAAAGATTCAGTAGTTGAGCATGTTCTAATAGTTGTAATAATATTTGTTGATTTAATGCTTAATATTTTTGATAATATAGTATTAATAGTTGTTAGTGTTGATCATTAGTACTCATAATTGAATGAAATGTATTCCTTAGATTCAAAAACAACAAATTATGTGATGTCACATGAATGCACCAATAAACATGACTTAGTGCACAACTATCGGTCTAACTTTTTTGGGGGGTCTTTTAGAACACCTCAACAAAAAACATGTTGATGTGGCATCATATTTGATTATGTGAGTTTGAAACCTTACCTTAGTTATAAGCAAGGGACTTGCCAAGTAAGATGTAAAAAATTGGGAGTGACTTGAAATTGCTACATAAGATTTTGAGAGGCACGAAGTTAGGGTGCTCAACTCATGGGTTCTCTCCCTTGTATTGTAGAAGAAGACATTAAAATATTTTAATTATTTTTTGATGGAGGATTTTATATCATCTCCAAGATCATTGTGCTATTTAATACGAGAGCATGAGTCTTAGGGTGAAACCTTTTTAACTAAGAGCCAAGGACTAAAGGATATCATTCGATCGATTTTTTTTGGGGCGTGACCTCAACATCATCTTGTATGTTGTTGGGGCCTTGCACTCAACAAGACTTGATCCCTAGTGGGCTTATTCAAAACCTTTTAACTTCACTAACAAAATTAATTGTTCAATGTAAATGTGCATGTAAAAGTAAGTTAAAATGTATGATTTGTTGGTAGATGAAACCCTTTCCAAATATTTTTTAGATGAATAAGATTTTACTATATTACTTTATAAAAGATATAATGTACCCCATAGTCACAAACAAAAAGTTAGGTGGAATGGAATCACATCTTAAAGTTAAAGTGAGGAAAAAATCTGCAATGTCATAAACAAGTTTTAAACCATGAATTTTTGAGACAAAGTAATAAACTTAAGCAACAAGAACGATAAACTAATAGGTGATAGATCATGATTTTTTAGGATTGCCCCATCAACTAGCAAGTCTTAACCATCAAGGAGGGTCCCAACCCTTGTTAGCAATATCCACATTAATTTACTCTTGGTAATCATTATCTAGAGGGGGTTATCATTTTTGACAAGATAAATAGATAGTGTCAATCTAAAAAAATTATCATTTTGCTAACCAATATCACCCTAAATGGGATTGTGAAGTAGTAGAGGGTTGATGAGAGTGTTACAACCATCCCTAAGATCTTTTATATAGTGTAGGAGAACCGTGAGAGCTATGAGAAGGTTGAGAACTATGACTACATCCACATTAACACCATCAAGGACAAAAATTTCCCTTCTGATAAGGAGAAGTTGGTAGGACCTATGCAACAATTGAAGGATCATTACCCTAGTGATCTAGCAACATCTATAAATAGGCAACCTCTAGTACAACCTCTATGAGATTCACATAATAAAGTAATGAATATCATAGACATTTTTAATGTGCTAATAAACACCCCTAATTTCATTTCTATCTTTTAAATTTATGTTTTTGATACCCCCTCTACATATACTAGTATAATTAAAATACCTCTTTATTTTAACCAAGTATTAGATATACCTTTTTTTGCTACATTTTTATATTCTCTTATTATTTTTACATTTTGAACCAAGAGCATTACCCACCTCTACATTTGACTCAAAAATAGTTTTGGTTGCCATCCCACACATTAAAATTTCAACATAGAAAACTTAAATAAGTTATGACAATTATGTCATCCTACAAAAATATTTGACTTAAAAGCACATATACATATCAAACCCCAAAATCCTTGCCACACCAACTCTTATAGAAAATATACCTGATAATAGATATCTTAATTTGATATGTGCACAATTTTGCGCAACTAGTACTTCTTTGCATTGACTCTACTTTAATCCTATTCTACACCTTGAGTGTAGATCTAATAGCACCAAGATATTTTGCAAATAGTTGAGAATCAAGTAGTGTGGCTTCATGCATATCTATGTAAGCATTGTTTCCAAGAATCTTTACACAAAAATAGCACAAGACAAATTCATGCACATTATTTTTTCACACCAAACTAGTGTACACTCTTTAGTCACACCATGCTATTTTTTAGGAATTTAATAACAAATCCATCTCTTATAATATTTTGATATTGTGTGTGACTTGCACATGCATTTACTTAACATGAATGATTCAAAACCACACACTTTAGACATGTGGTAGCGCACACAACCACATCATATAGTGATCCAAATGACAAACATTTGCCACTTTCTCATCCAAGTGCAAAGTACACGATAAATATATGACATTTGTAATACTTCTATTTATAGCCTTAATTGATTGCCATTATATAAATCAACCTTTGTTCTCTAGTTTAGTTAAGGTTTCCAACTCACGTTCTAGATTATGGTTTGCTACAATCTTACGTGTATAGCCTTACCTAGTTTCCATAAGTACGAGTTGTACGTCTCTAGGGAGTTTCAAAAATTAGGTGTACAAATTAACTCATTTATTGATCACAAGACAATGCTTTCCATTATAGCCTCTATTTATTCTTTGTACACTTAGATTTCAAGGAATACGTGATAATATTCTTCATAATTTTGTCATATATTTGTTTTAGTCATGACATTATATAACAAATAGTTTCACAACTCAAGCTTTCTAGACCTATTTCCACTAGCTTAGCCATAAATTTACCTACATGCAAAGTTGCCCTTTAATCTTAGATAAAAATTAGATAATTGGTGTAACATGGTACATAATGTGATAAAATACAATTAAAATTAACCAAGAAAACAAATAATTGACCATACTAAACCATATTCAATGAGATTCTTCACAATTACTAAATAAGATTCAATTGAAACATGAAATACCAAAGTAATGCAATTGAAAACTTAATTAGCAAATGCAAACCTCAATTCAATTGGGGGATTAGTGTAGGACTTGATGTGGAGTGCTTATCTTCAAGCCTAGTCCATGATTGATAATGCAAAAGCTTCAAAGGTTGATGATAATAGTGATTCACAAATGTAATTGGCTTAAGTATGAGTATGAAAATGAGTAGAGTTTGGTTACTTGAATGCTTGTGAATGAATTCTCATGTAAAATGAGGAGTATTTATAGATTTTTGGAATGAATCAATGGTTGATATTGAATTGGTTAATCAATGGATGAAGTTGAAGGAGAGAAGATGGCATGGATCAAAGATCAAATCAAGGGTTGATCTAATGTCTAATAACATGGATCAAGGATTTTAATCAAAGGTCCAAATTTCTTGAGACAATAACTAATCCCTTAATTTTAGGAGCATGTGGGAGGTATTTCCATGTGGAGGGAAATATTTGAATTTGAAAAAGAAAATATTCCATGAGAATATTCTTTGAATGATTAGAGGAAATTAACCAATTAAACAATTTAGAAATTATTTAATTGTGCAAGTGGAGGGAATTAGGACGTTAATTAAAAAATTAAGAATTATTTAATCAAAATGGATTTATTACATTGAATTAATGAAGGATAGTCACATCCCATTTAATTAGCTTATTTTAATCACTTAATTACTAACAAGTGATTAGGAAAGACAACTTGATTATGTTTTTGATAAGGAAATTCAGGTTTTGAAGGGGCCCAAAACCCTTTACAAGAATGAAAAGTTGCAAGAGAAACAAAGCAATAAAAACCAACAGCCCAAAAGACCAAAAAGTTGACAAAAGATAAAACATAAGGAACCCGTCAGTAGAACAACAACAAAAACATCAGCAACCCTGCTAATCAAACAAAAAGGAAAGCGTCAGCTACAACATATTATCCAAGACATTCACCGAGGCCATATTCTCCTTAATGACCTCCTCCTGCATATCCACTACATCTTTAATCTCATCCATAGACACAACAACTCTCTTTTTAGTCTTGCTCATTGTCCTAAGACACGACCCAGCCTGCACATCTTTCTCCAACACTGGAGCAGACTCCTCAGCTTTCTCCACTTGGTTTGAGCAGTTGATCTCATCAATCACTTTCTCTAACTCACCCAAGTCAAGAGGTTTACCAGTCCAATTAAGGGCTTTCTCATTTAAAACAGAGAGCCCCCTAGCTATAGTCTTCAGAGAGTTGTTCCTGATATTAACCATTGTTCTTAAATCATCTAACATCTTACTAGTTCTCTCCTCAAGTCTGGCAACACTATCCTCTAAAATTTTATTGACCAACATTTCCAAAGAGGAAATCCTCTCCTCATGAGAAGCCCCCTGACGATCTACATCATTAATCAGCTTGTCCAACATGACGTTCATAGTTTTAACTTTTCCTTTAATAGCCCATTCCTTCTTATTACCACGAAGCATAGCAACACAAATCTCCTACCAAATTTTTCATCTGAATATTGAGCTCCTTAACCTCAAAAAACAACCACTTCACCAGAGGCAACAAATTATGCATCCCATCCTCAGCCATCTTCCAAAACATATTCATATTCACATCATCCCAATTAATAGGAGGCTGATCATTTGGCTCAATGTTACCAGGAGCATCAAAACAATCCAAATTATTCTCTTTATCCTCTTCCACAGGGGAGTCCTCAACCTCAACCACTTCCACCTTAATCCGCTCCTTGTCAAGCAAGTTAGCTAAACCAGCTAACACTTCCAACCGTTCCATTTCGACAGCCCTTTCAATTGAAGAAAACCCCTGAGAATGCTTGATTGACTCCATCCCCTGCACCTCCATAGGCCCAGGCTCATTCAATAACTCATCAGAGCAAGGATTAACAGCACCAGAAGGAACTTTCAAACACTAACCCTCATCTTCAGGCACCTTGGGACCAAACGCAAAGGAAATTTCCCCCTTCCCGGGCAAAGGATCCCCAACAAAGACATTCTCAATATCAATATTAATAGAACGATTAACACCACCTTTCCCAAAAGGGCTATCCTTCACACCACCTTCACCAAGAGCCACCAAGGGTTTCTCACTAGAACCGGGAGCCACCTCCATCTTCCTCTTAGCCGAAGGTTTTTCTTTCTTGGAGCCTTTTGATTTCCCTTTTGAAGTCTTTTTCACAGACTTCGCCATGGAATCCCTCAACTCCACATCCATTTCATAGCCCTTACTCCACTCTTATGAGTCATCTTCCCCTTCCTCAGAACCATTGTTGTCCACAGACATTTCCTCAAACTCTGTTTCTTCATCCTTAGAACTCCCAACCCATTCTGCAGTAGAGTCTCCAGTGTCATAACTAATGTTTTTAACAACCTTCTTACCAGGGGTTTTAGGAGAGACTGCAATTAACTTAAGCTTAATGTGAGAAAACAAGAGGTTCATAAGACCCTCATGTAACACCACCTTCTTAGGGTTTTTTCTATGATCTTCTATACTCTTTTCCATGGAGATTAACAAGTAGAAAGGAAAGGAGACCAACACCTTATGCCTAAAATGATTCAAAAGCATGAAATGGTAGTTGTAAACAACAGAGAATCTACCTTCAAGCGTAAAATAGTGCATTATCACCAACACGAGGTGCCTCCAAAGCAGCTTCAAAGACTTACGAGCGTAGCCACCACTCCCAATTTCTCAGAGCTTCTTCTTCTCATCAAATTTGAAAAAATTCACAAAGGACTTCTTAGCAACTCCCCTATCCCTAAAAAATTTCCTCCCAGAGACCGCCAAACCAGTGGCCTCTGCTATAAACTCCTCATCAATTTTAAACTCCACACCCTTATAGCACAGCCTCCTCCCATTCCAACCTTTCACAAAGAAATCCGTAGCATCAGGGTTCGGACCTTGAATTCTCTGCATGAACTGCGTAACCCCACCTAGCTCCAAATGTTCCCAAATAATAGGATTTTTCTGAAATTCCTTGCATGAACTCAGCTCAATTCTACAACGGTCTCCACCCATGGCTGCTTGAAAAGTTGCAGAACCCAACAACACCAGAAAGTTTTAAAAAATGCAAAGAAAAACCAAACTCTCCACAAAACACAAATAACACCCACAATATGTGTGGGCTTGTCATTCAAGGTACTTCCCTTCCTATGCTATCGGGCCTTCATAATACAGAAACCAAGGAAATAATAATGAATCATACAGGCCAAAGGTTCATTGAGCATATCCTAACTATGAAACATTATGAAGAACCTTTCCCCAGACACATTAGTCTTAAAAACAAGCCATCTGGTCATCATTAGATATACATTTGAGATTAAGAGGAAGAGATTCAAACAAACCCCAATCAACTCTCTCCACCACACCCACGTTGGCAACACCATCAGCCAACCTATTAGCTTCACAGAAAACATGTGATACTTTAAATTCCTCAAAAGAATTTAAGATAGCGATAGAGTCATTGATAAAATGAACAATAGACCATGAGGGAGGGCATTTTTTCAAGAGGAAATTTATAACATTAAGAGAGTCCCCCTCCAACCAAAGTTTAGAAACCCCTTGATTTTTAGCCAATACGAGGCCATGATAGGCTGTTGTTGCCTCCACAAAATGGTTTGTCTGGTTTCCCAAAGGGAGTGCCACCGCGAAGACAAACCAACCATTATCATCACGTAACACTCCCCCACAACCAGCAGGCCCTAGATTTCCCTTAGATGCTCCATCAAAGTTAACTTTAAACCATCCAATCGCTGAAGCCTTCCACTGAACCCCCTCCCTAGGTTCTTTCAACTTATTCATCGGATTAGAAAAATCACAAGAAAGGTTCCACCTCTTACCCACAAGCAGATCATAGGGAGACACCAACACTTTCAAATTAAAGGAAGGAATCCTCAAGAATTCAAACATGAAATTTTCCTTGATGGCATCACAGATTTTAAAAGCCAGCCTAGAGGGTGACAATTCCTGCTGACGGAAAACCCTGTTGTTTCGTTCCTTCCAAACACCCCAAGCAACATGAGGAAAAATAAGAGACCACAACAGAGAAAGGGTCGGATTAAGAGAGGGAGACACCCATTGAGAGCATAATTCAGAAAAGGACGCATGAAACACCCATGCGATCTCCCATAGATTAAAAATATGAGACCAAACCTCCCCAGTATAACTACAACCAGTCAGCAAATTGATAGGGTAGGGTTGGTTGAGACACTCACTGTCCCATGCTCTGGGTCTCACCTTGGAAAACCCTTTGGTGTCACTCTCCACCTTCTCAACCTATAGGCCCTAATGCTTGTTAGGCACCCCTGGTTCTCCTGGCCAACCCTACTATCATCTACATTCCCCTAACCAAGCCAATCTTGGTGCTTTCTCCTCCATTCTCTGCTTAGCCCTTAATCTTCCTAAAGGCTAACCAACCCTCCAAGCTTCACTAAACTATTGCAGGGGTGTGTGATGACTTTCATGGCTTCAAATCCATCTCACTAGGGTTCTTGATCAACCTCCAATCTTCATTTCTCCATCGTTCGCACCAAACCCCTATTCTAGGGTTTAAAAAGGGCTAGTAGCCCTTGAGCCCCAATTAGGCCTCCTAACCCGAGAAAGTAGGCTTAAACTTCCAACTTTTCTAAAGAACTTCACAAACTTCCTTTTGAGACCCTAGTTCATTTTCAAACCTCTCAAGGATTTTTGAGGTTTCAGGCTTTCTCAGTCCGTACACAGGCGTAACCATGTTTTTGTGAGTATTGGGGCTTTTTAGGCCATTTCTTGACCTCACTGTGAACTGTTTGTTTCTTTTAGCCACCAAATGGACCGGTGAAGACTCTGCCTTCCTGCCAAACCTTTGTACGGTTTTCTACTTCCACCACACACCTTGGTTGATAGGGAATTAACAGCCTTGCAACGTTAGGGCTTGGTTTGCACTGTCTTTCCTAGCCGGGCACAGTCAAGCTCGCCTAGGAGAAGACCTTTACCATGTAACCATTCTTCCTACAATCTCCTAAACCTATCCTATATACAAGCATGGAGCTTATCCTCATTTCCCCATGGCTATACACCAGGTATATTGGAAAACAGAGGTATAAGACTCCATGAATAACAGTCTACTAAACTGATCAGCAATGAAAAGAACAAAAACCTACTAAGAACAAAACTATGCAATGATGAAACAACACCACCAATGACCACACAAAGATTGTAAGATAGATACCACACATTCCACATGCTGCTCAAAGCCTGGAACTCTCCATTAACACACAATTAAGTACTAAAAATTAGAAAATTGCAAGAAATTCAATGCTCTTTCATTTGAACAGTAAACTCAAAGAAATACAATCCTTTTTCCAACCCTCATTCCAGTTTGAGGACTACCTTTTAAAGGCTTCCAAGGTGGTTACCTCTCCCTTGGTCGGACATAACCACCCTATTAGGCCAAAATTGCATAATTGCAACATTTTGGCTTTATTTCCCAAATTCTAGTGATTCCTAGTGAAAAGAAATTGTGCAACTCATTAAATCTACCATATGCTACTAATCAACCTTCATCCTAACATATTCTAACATCTCTAACTCAAAATCAAATGGTCAACATGACCTTGAAGTATTAAAGTTTCAAAATTTCATGCTAGGCTTCTAGATTTGCCTAGTGCTACCTGATGTTGCCTTGGTGCTCCTGCACCATTCTCCCCCTCTCAGCCCAAACACTAAGGAATGGAAGGAGAGACCAACGACAGGTCAATGCAAAACTTCTTGAACAAGTCTTCTTGCACCCATGTAGCTTCTGATTCATGCTTGTTCTTCCACTTGATAAGGTGCTCCATGTACACCTTATGTCTTGTAGCCTTCTTCACTCTTGACTCCAAGATCTGCTTTGCCTGAGGCTTGTCTTGACTAGGTAAGGAGACATTGCTGATGTCCTTGAAGATCTCCTAACTGTTCTGATCCACATCATTGACTGTCCCCTTATACTTGATCAAATCAGCTACATTGAACATTGATGAGAGTCCTAGATCGGTAGGTAACTCCACCTTGTATGCATTCTTGCCATACTTGGCCAATATCTTGCAGGGTCCTACTCTCTTCATCTACAACTTGGTTGACATTCCCTTATGCAACCTTGACTTGTTAAGGTGGACCATAACATAGTCCCCTACTTGAAATTGCACATCTTTCCTTGACATATCTGCCTTCTCTTTCAATTTTTGTGTAGACTCGGTGACTGTCTTCTTCACCTGCTCCTGAATCTTTTTCATCTACTTGAAATTGCACATCTTTCCTTGACATATCTGCCTTCTCTTTCAATTTTTGTGTAGCCTCGGTGACTGTCTTCTTCTTTTAACTCCTGGATCTCTTCCATGGTCTGAGCGTCACTACGCATGTCCCTTCTTGTTACATAGCTTCCAGATCTGCGAGCTCACATATGCCTCCAGGTGCATCCCTTACAACTTCAAGGGACTCTTCCCTTAGTAGGTTCACTATCATTGTATGCACATACTCGACTTGTGGGATAACCATATCCCATGTTTTTCCATATTCTTTATTTAAGCACCTTAAAATATTACCAAGCACCCTGTTAACCACCTCTGTTTAACCATCGGTCTGAGGATGGTAAGCTGATCCAAACGATAGATTAGTACCCAATCTTCTCCATAGAGTCTTCCAAAAGTGACTGGTGAACTTCACATCCCTGTCTGAAACAATGCTCAAAGGCAATCAATGGATCCTTACAACTTCCTTGAAGAAGAGATGAGCTATGTACCTTGCATCATGAGTAGTTTTGCAGGGAATAAAATGACTCATCTTACTAAATCTATCTACCACTACATAGACACTGTCAAAACTAGTCTTGGTCTTAGGAAGGCCTACCACAAAATCCATTCTCACACACTCCCATGGTCTATTAGGAATGGGTAGGGGTTGATATAGACCAGCATTACTAGCTCCTCCCTTAGCTTTCATACACATTGTGCTGCTCTAACATCTCACCCAGCTTGGGCCGTTAATAGAATCTTTGCACTAATTGCTAAAGTCTTATTGATGCAAAATATTCCTAAGACACCGTTGTATGCTTTCCTAAATCATGTTTTTCCTCGTGACCCTCTTGGACATAACTGATTTCCTTTAAGCAATAGCCACTTTTGCAAATGTATGCTAGATTGTTGGCTATGGAATAGAGTTCTCAAAGTTAGAACATGCCTTGCAGACCTCTTGAAAAGAATCTTTATACTTCCCCACCACAGAAGTCTTGAGCTCTCTGTGCCAGTATATGATCATCTCTTGCACTATCAGCAGCCTCCTACTTAGTGCATCTGCCACCTTGTTCAACTGTCCCTTCTTGTGCTTGATGGTAAATGTGAAGGCTTGGAGGTACTCCATCCATTTCTAATGTCTATTGCTCAACTTCTCTTGTGTGTTGATGTAACTAAGTGCGATTCCATTCAAATTAAGACTGACTCCTTGGGTGGAGAGGTAATGCCTCCATTTCCCCATAAAATGGTAGACCAGCATAGATTTCTGATCATAGGTTGGATACTTCTTCTTGGCTGGTGGGCTTCTCACTTCAAGAGGTATAGGCACGCCCTCGGAGCTTATCATCCTCCACATACACTCCACTTGCATCTGCAGTCAGGTGAACAGTTTATCAAAATGGTGTCAGAGGAATGCCAGTTGAGTTGCCACTTCTTGTTTGGTTTCTCAGGCCTTTCCTGACTTCATAGTCCACACACAAACTGACTTTTAAACCGCCAACAGTTGTCTCATCAGATTGATGCCACTAAGTTCATATAGATTTTCTATAAATTAGACTAAATCATAGAAAACTACTTATCGATCCTGTGGTTGGTGTGAGCCCAGGTTTGGGATAGCTTCACCTTGCTTGGATCATCTTTAATGAGTCCCTTTGGACTTTCTGACTTAAATACACAAGCTCTTGTAAAGAACTCTGCCTTCTCTAGATTGAGTTGCCAACTTCTCTCTTACAACGTTCAGAACCAATTCCACATGTTTCAAATGCTCTTTATTGTCTTGTTGTATATGAGGATGTCATCAAGATACACTACCACAAATATCCTTGTAAAGTCTTTAAGCACTTCATTCATGAGCCTCATGAATGTGCTAGGGGAATTAGAGAGGCCAAATGGCATAACTCTCCATTCATATAATCCATCATTTGTCTTAAAAGTTGTCTTCCACTCATCTCCATCCTTAATTTTGATCTGATGGTATCCACTCTTGAGATCCAACTTGGTGAAGTATTGAGCTCCTCCAAGACAATCCATCAAGTCTTCAATTCTAGGAATAGGGAACCTATACCTAATGGTGATCCTATTTATTGCTCTAGAATCAGTGCATAACCTCCACTTACCTCCTTTCTTGGTTGCTAAAACCACTGGTACTGCACATGGGCTGATGCTCTTTTGAATCAATCCTTGATCCAACAACTCTTGCACTTGTCTAGCTACCTCTAGATTTTGATCTGGTGTATGTTTGTATGCTGCTTTGTTAGGTAATGAAGCTCTAGGTATGAATTCTATTTGATGACTTATGGCTCTCTTTGGTGGTAGAGTTGCAGGTGTCCCATCACTAACTATGCTCTTGACCTGATCCAACAACTTTAGGACTGCTCCGGGTATGACTGTCTTTTCAACCTTGTCTTCTTCTTTAGGTTGTAACATAACCACATATCCTTCACTCCCTTGGTGTAGGTTGTTAAGAAACTCCTTCCCACTACTCAACATGATGTTTGGTGTCTTTGACTGTCCTTCTTCTTCTTCTAACAGTGACTGCAACTTGAAAGTCTTCCCATCCTTCTTGAATGAGATGGTATTCTCTTTCCCATCATATATGGCACCTCTGTCATATTGCCATGGTCTGCCCTATAGTAGATGGCATGCATCCATGGGTAAAAAATCACAAAATAACTTGTCCTTGTACCCTCCAATGGAAAAATCCACTGTTACTTGCTCATTTACTAAAACACTTTGTCCCTTGTTTAGCCATGTGACCTTGTAGGGGTTAGTATGGGGTACATTCTCCAATTTCAGTTTCATTACTGCCTCCTCTGAGATGATATTGTCTGTTGAACTTGAAGCTACTATGACCTTGCACACTTTTCCAAGTATCTTGCATCTTACTCTAAATAGAGCTCTCCTCTGTTTTGGTTCTTCCTTGACCGGTTGTCTGATCAAAACTCTATTGAACATCAGATTCTCTCCTACCTCAGATTCAATATGACTGACCTCAGATGCCTTAGGACTCTTGTTCTCTTGTATAATACCTCTTCTCATTCTTATTAGAGATACTTTCATTTTATCATGGCAGGATGTCTCACTGACCCTGATAGTAGCATTCGCTGTTTCAAAAGCCTAGATTGCTCGCCCTCCTCTTCCTCTGTTTGAACCTCCTTGAGGTCCTCTACCTCTGTTATATCCTCCTTTAGAAGATGTTTCTCCTCCATGCTCTGTGATTTTAGACTCTCCTTGGTTTCTTTGGTCATTGCCTCTACCTTGGTAGCCACCTCGCTGTCCTCTTTGATCTCTTTGATCTCTACCTTTGCCTCTACCCTTAGAAGCCTAATCTTGCTTCCTCTTGTTCCTTTCCTCAATCTTTACAGCCAATTGGTAATATTGATGTACTTTCTTAGGACTCAAAAGAGCCATCTCCTCTTGAATTTTCCATTTCAAACCATTAAGGTACCTAGCCACCTTGAGACTCTCATCCTCTGTTACATTAGACCTCGTACAAAGTTTTTGAAACTCCTTTGTGTAGGTATTCACATCTTGGTCTTTCTATTTTAAGCTTTGCCTCTTCTTGTGTAACTGAATCTCATAGTCATCTGGCATGTATGCTTCTCTTATCTTGGCAACCATTCCCTTCCAGGTAGAGATAGGCTGCTTACCTTCTTTTTCCCTCTCTGTCTGAATGAACTTCCACCATGTCAAGGCAGAACCTCTTAGTCTTGACTTGGCCACCTTTACCTTATGTGCCTCAGTGACTCCATCACATTCAAAATGGTTTTCCATTCCCTCTATCCAATCAACAACTAAATCAACTTCCATTTTTCCACTAAACAGTGGTATTCCTTCAAGTCCTTTTCCACTCAATGCCTTTAATGCTTTCAAGAAAGGCTCTTCCTCCAAAAAAGGGTCAGGTTCAGGGATCTTTTCTTCCTCAGCAACCTCTTCTTCCTTTGGTATTTTTCCTTCCAACTTCACATTGTTCAATGCTTTGTCAATTTGCTCTATTCTTTCTTTTAACAACTTATTGTCCTCCTCTTGCTCTTCAACCATCTTGGTCAATTCTGCATTTGTCACCATGGTGGTAGAACCATTGGATTCAAGGTTTGACATACAAGATTCTTCCCAAATTTTACTTTCTCTTGATACCAATCTGATAGGGTAGGGTTGGATAGAGACACTCACTGTCCCATGCTCTGGGTCTCACCTTGGCAAACCCTTGGTGTCACTCTCCACCTTCTTAACCTATAGGCCCTAATGCTTGTTAGGCACCCCTGGTTCTCCTGGCCAACCCTACTATCATCTGCATTCTCCTAACCAAGCCAATCTTGGTGTTCTTTCTCTCATTCTCTCCTTAGCCCTTATTCTACCTAAAGACTAGCTATCTCTCAAATGCTTCACTAACTTGATGCAGGGGTGTGGGATGACTTCCAAAGCCTCAAAACCATTCCTCTAGGGTTTAAGATCAATCACCAATCACCATTTCTCCATCGCTCACTCCAAACCCTCTCCTAGGGTTTAAGAAGGGCTACTAGCCCTTGAGCCCCAATTAGGCCTCCTAACCCGAGAAAGTAGGCTTAAAATCCAAATCTTCCAAAGAACATCACAAACTCCCAAAAAGGACCCTGGTTCATTTTCCTACCTCTCCAGGATTTTTGAGGTTTTGGACCTTTTCAGGCCGTACACAGGCGTAACCCTATTTTTGTGGGAATTAGAGCTTTTTAGGCCTTTTCTTGACCTTCACAGTGAACTGTTTGCTTATTACAACCACCAAACGGATTGGTGAGATCTCTTACTACCTTCCAAACCTTTGTAAGGCCTCCTGCAACCATCACACACCTTGGTTTACCAGGGAATAGTCACCCCTGCAACCTTAGTGCTCTGCTCTCCTTGACTGTTCTAACCGGGCACTATCAAGCTCGCCTAGTAACAGTCTTCCACCATGGTTTCCTAACCCTTTAAGACTCCTAGACCTATCCTATTTATAGGCATGGAGCTTAGCCTCATTTCCCAAAGTCTATACACCAGGTATAGAGGAAAACAGAGGTCTAAGACTCCATTATTTACAGCTTGTCGGTCTGATCATAATTTGAAAAGAAACAAAACTAACTAGAAGCAAAGCTATAAAACATTGAGACAAGCTAATTACTGACTACTCAAAGCTTGTAAGATAGTTATCACACATTCCACACACTGCTCACAACCTGGAACTCTCCATTAACATAGTAAAAGAACTAAAAAAATAGAAAATTGCCAGAACTTCAATGTTTTTTCATATGAACAGTAAACCCAAACAAATACAATGCTTTTTCCAACCCTCATTCCAGTTCGAGGAATACCTTTTAAAGGCTTCCAAGGTGGTTACCTCTCCATTGGTCGGACTTAACCACTACAATAGGCCAAAATTGCACAAATGCAACATTTTGGACTTTATTTCTAGCTCCTAGAGAATCCTATTAGAACAAGTTGAGAAATTCATCCAATCTACCTTGAACTACTGAACCACATTCCTTCTAACATATCCTAACACTTCTAACACAAGACTAGATGGTCAACATGACCTTGAAGTATTAAAACTCAAAATTGCTTCCTAGGCTTCCAAAATTGCCTAGTGTTTCCCATTGTTACCTTGGTGCTCCTCAGACCACTCTCTCTCCCTTTCCATCTCTCTCCCTCTCTCTCTCTCTCTTGCCCACCCCCCACCTCCTAATTACTCTTGGGTATATAGAGAGGAGTAAGAGGGAGATAAAAAGAGAATTAGAGATAAATATAGGGAAGAAAATATAGAGAGAGAGGGAGATAATGACAAACATACAAATAGAAAGGGAGACAAAGAGATAGAGAGGGGTAGAGAGATAAAGAGATAAGGATGAATAGATAGAGATATAGGGAGGGTGATTGATATATCTCTCCCTGTCGCTCTCTATATCTCCCACTATCTATGTCACCCCCGCCTCTTCCCCCCTCTATCTATTGAGCTATT
>VDFB02086893.1:0-36759 GCA_007258455.2 Sequoia sempervirens | reverse complement strand
TACCTCTCCCTCACTCCTTCACTCTCTCTCTATACTTCTCCTTCCCTCTCCCCCTCTCTATCTCTCCTTCCCTATATACTTCTCTCTCTCTCTATATATATATATATATCTCCATCTCTACCTCTCCCTCTCTCTATCTCCCACTCTTCAAATATACTAACCTTCCTCCTTCCCTCTTTGTTTCTCTCTCTTTATCTCTCTCTCTCTCTCCATATCTACTTTTCCCTCCCTAATTCCCCCTCTCTCTCTCTCCATATTTCGCTCACTCTCTCCTTTCCTCTCTACTCTCCATCTCACCATTCTATCTCTCTACTTCTCCCTCTCTATATCTCCATCTTTACCTCTTTCCTCTCTCTATCTCCCACTCTTTTAAATATACTAACTCTTCCTCCTTCCTCTTGTTTCTCTCTTTATTCTCTCTCTCTCTCTCTCTCTCTCCATCTAGTTCTCCCTCCCTAATTTCTCTCTCTCCACATTTCTGCCCACTTCATCTCCTTTCTCTACTTCCATCTCACCATTCTATCTCTCTAATTCCTCTCTATATCTCCTCTTTCCTAACATTTCTCTCTCTCTCTCTCCTAACCTTCATCCTTTGCTCATTGTTTCTCTCTCTCCATTTCTACCTATCCCCCCCTCTTTCCCTCTCTCTCCATCTTTCCTCTCTACTCTCTATATCACCATTCTCTCCCCATATACTTCTTTCTATCTCCCTCTCTCCATCTCTACCTATCCCTCCCTCTTTCTCTCTCTCAATATCTCCACCTTCCTCCCTCCTCCTCCCTCTCTCTCTCTCTCTCTCTCTCTCTCTCTCTCTCTCTCTCTCTCTCTCTCTCTCTCTCTCTCTCTCTCTCTCTCTCTCTCTACTTCCTCCTGTCGAAAGCACCAATCTCTCTCCTCTTTCCTCTCTACTCTTTTTTATCAAGCACCAATATATATTCCTCTCTCCTCCCCTCCTCCCTCCCTCCTTCCCTCTCTAATTCTTTTCTATCTCCCCCATCTCTTCCTCTTCCCTCCCACCCACCTTCCTCTTCTACCTCTCTCTCCCTCCCTCTTCTCTATATCAATCTATCCACCTTCCTCCTTTGCTCCCTACTTTTCTATCTATCACCTCTCTCTTCCTCTCTCTCTACTTCTCCCTCTCTCTTTTACTCTCTCACCCTCTCTCTCAATCTCCCAAACCCTATATCGGTACCATAAATCCTAATCCCTATACCCTGTAAACTTTACCCTAAACCCTACAACCTCAACCCTCATCCCTATACCCTATAACCTCAACCTTATGACCTTAACCCTAAATATTATCCCTCAAATCTATATTTAAACCCTAAACCCTACATTCAACATTGTACCCTAAACCCTCAATCCTAAACCCAATACCCTCAACCATTTACCCAATATTCTAAATCCTAATCCCTATACCCTATATGATTAACCATGTACCCCCAACTTTGAACACTATCCCTCAACCCTATACCCTATACCTTAAACCCTAAACCTTACATCCTCAATCCTCATACCTATACCCTAAACCCTAAACATTATCCCTCAACTCTATACCCTCAACCCTATACTTAAACCATAAACCCTACACTCTCAACACTTAACCCTATACCTTATACCATCAACCCTATACCCCATATCATAAACCCTAATCTTTATACCCTATACACTTAATATTATAACCCAAACCCTTAACATTATCCCTCAACTATAAACCCACAACCCTCAACCCTATACTTAAACCCTAAACCCTACATTCAACCGTGTGTCCTAAACCCAATACCCTCAACCCTATACCCAATATCCTAAACCCTAATCCCTATATCCTATAAACTTAACCCTATACCCTCAACCCTAAACATATCCCTCAACCCTCAACCCTAAACCCTACACCCTCAACCTATAACCTAAAACCTAAACATTATCCCTCAATCCTAAACCCTACATTCAATCTTGTTGTACTCTAATCATAAACCCTCAATCCTAAACCTAATACCCTCAACCCTATACCCAATATTCTAAACCCTAATCCTTATACCCAATACACTTAACCATATACCCTCAACCTTGAATACTATCCCTCAACCCTCAACCCTATACCTTAAACCCTCAACCCTACACCCTCAACCCTCATATCTATACCCTATACACTCAACCTTATACCCTAAACCATGAACATTATCCCTCAACCCTATACTTAAACCCTATACCTTATACCCTAAATCCTACACCCTAAACCCTACACTCTCAACCCTTAACCCTACACCTTATACCCTAAACCCTACACCCTAGGCCCTATACCCAATATCCTAAACCCTAATCCCTATACCTTATACCCTCAACCCTATACTTAAACCCTAAACCCTACATTCAACCTTGTACCATAAACCCTCAACCATAAATCCAATACTCTCAACCCTATAAAAAATATCCTAAACCCTAATCCTTATACCCTACATACTTAACACTATACCCTCAACCATGAACACTATCCCTCAACCCTCAAACCTATACCTTAAACCTAAACCCTACACCCTCAACCTTCATCCTTATACCCTATACCCTCAACCTTATACCCTAAACCCTGAACATTATCCATTAACCCTATACTTAAACCCTAAATCCTACACTCTCAACCCTTAACCATATACCTTATACCCTAAACCCTACACCCTAAATCCTATACCCAATATCCCAAACCCTGATCCCTATACACTTAACCATTTACCCTCAACCCTATACTTAAACCCTCAATCCTACATTCAACCTTGTACCCTAAACCCTCAACCCTAAACTCAATACCCTCAACCCTATATTGAATATCCTAAACCCTAATCCCTATACCTTATACACTTAACCCTATACCCTCAACCCTGAACACTATCCCTCAACCCTCAAACCTATTCCTTAAACCCTAGTCCCTACACCCTCAAACCTCATCCCTATACCGTATACCCTCAACCTTATACCCTAAACCTTGAAGAGAGAGAGAGAGAGAGAGAGGGGGGGGAGAGAGAGAGAGAGAGCTCATCCCTATACCGTATACCCTCAACCTTATACCCTAAACCTTGAAGAGAGAGAGAGAGAGAGAGATATATACGAGGAATAGAAAAGAAAATTTAGGTAAAGGAATATTGACTGGTGGGAAAAAGAAAAGAGGTTGGCTAGAATAGATAGATGAAGGTATGAGAACTAGACTATAAAGGGACATGAGTGTGGATAATATATCACATATCTTGTAATATCTCTAACCCCTCAATATGGGTAATGATGATATTTATTAAGGAGTATGCAACCATCAAGTAGGGTAATTTGGGGGAGAGACAAGAGGTAGTCAATTTTGTTGAGTAAAAACTTAGAATCATCAAGTAGGGGTTTATTATCAAAGTGGTCATCTTTTTGAGACATGTACAGTGGGACATCATGTTGGGTAGATGACAATTGAGGAAAGGTAATGAAAGAAGGAAGAGGAAGAAAAATACATAGGTTTAGATAAGGGTTCTTATAAGAGATACATTTGTATGAGGAAGGGATCATAAAAAAAGGAAGGATAATAATTTGTATCATGTAAGAGAAATAATAATTCATCCTTATATACTATAGGAAATTTGAGTAGAGAAATTTAGAGTTTATTTTTTAATGAAAAAACAATAAACAAAGACAATAGTGTAGTAAATGGACCTAATTTTTATAAGGTCTATGTGTTGCAAATATGTTTATGTTTACTTAAAAAAAAAGTTTTGTTGAATGATTACAAAATTTAAAAAACAAAGTAGAACTAACTAATTTTTGGATATTAGAATGAGAGTTTGTTATTTAGAGAAAAAATCTTTTGAGGATGAAGAAAGGAATAAATAATAAAGGCTAGGATTCAAATCAAGTTCACTACAAATAGACAATAGACAATAGATAGTCTACATAATTTAAATGTAGGAATGCCTTTTCAATTATCTATCTTAGGATTCAACTAACAACCTATCATAAATGGGTATACTTAAATTAATACAAACACACAAAAATTATCTAACAACTAAATAAAAAAATATTTTTCTTTCTAGTTAGATTGTTTAACATGTCTTACTTATACTAAATTATTAATCTAAATGGGACTCGGTTGGGAAATTATAGCAAAATAAGAAATTGGTTGATTTACTAGTAGTTAAATTTATGAATAACAAGATTGTTAAAGACATTTAAAAGGTAATAATAATGGAAGATGAAAACTACATAAGCTAGTTGGTGGAAAATAATGGGAAGACCCTATTGAAAAACTTGGGTTGCTAATACGAAGAACAAAATCCAATTTTGATATAAGGATGTTGGCACACTTGTAAAATACAACCATGCCTTTATTACATGCAATTTAAAAAAAAGGTAGAATAGATAACAAAAAACAAAAGCATGCTATTTTTTTTAGAAATAAAGAATAGATTAAGGATGTAGAATTCCTTGTAAATAAGTATAAAATGTGGTCTCAAAACACTTCATGCCTCTTGTTGAATACTTCTACATTTTGAATACATGTCTACTAGAGTAGTTATAACTACAACATCCAACAAAATTGCTCTATCTTTTATGCTTTGATGGATGTCCATACCATGTTCCAAAGCTCCCATTTTGGCACAAGCTAGGAGGATGCTAGAAAGGGTTTCATAGTTTGGCTTTACACTTTCCAGTTGCATTTTCTTGAAAGTTCCTAATGCCTTTTAAAAAATTGATTTTGTGAATAATCTACAATTAGGGGATTCCTTGAGAACACTTTTCTTCGAGGCATTATGTTAAACAATTCACATGATTTGTTTATGGTTCCACATTCTACATATCTTGCAATCATGGCATTCCATGAGACCACATTTCTTTGAGGTATTTTGTCAAATAATTTATGTTTCTTGTTTATGCCTCCACATTTTCCATATATGTCTACTAGAGCATTTCTAATGATAATATTTGACAAAAATACCCTTCCATTTAGCTTTGATGGATGTCCATACATATGACAAAATCTATCTGTCTTTTATCCTTTGATTGATTGTGTACCATGTTCCAAAGCTCCCATTTTGGCACAAGTAGGGATGATGCTGGAAAAGGTTGGAGATTCTGGCTTTACGCCTAGACAAATTGCATTTTCTTGAAAAAAAAGTTATCCTTTTCAACAAATCCCTTTTGTGTATATCCTACAATCATGGCATTCTATGAGACCACATTTCCTCAAGGAACCCTATCAAATAGTTTGTGTGCCTATCTATGCATCCACATTTTGCATACATGTTTACCAAAACATTTCCAAATGTAATATCTAAATAATCCCCATTTCTTTAAATGCTTTGATGGACATCCATACCCTATTCCAAGGTTCCCATTTTTGCACAATACAAGAGTGCACTGAAAAATAAAAATTGATTGGGTTGGAAACCTATTTTTTTGCATGTGGTGAAACAATGTGACTTTGTGGGAACAATTTAAATGTGAATGACAAGCAATAAACATGATAGATTAAGTGGGCCCCACATCAGCCGCCTAAGAGGCCAACACTTTGAGTGTTGGTAAAGACTGGCCATAACAAAACATTTGTCAAAGGATAGTATGAAATAGTACCCTTTAACAAGTACAACCACAACTTGGGCCACAGGTAGTCAACTTCCAAGCAAAGTTGTTGATATTCTATTTAAAATGAAATAAGAGATTCCTTTATGGGTAATTTAGGTTAATTAAGTAAATGGAGCAATCAAGCATAAATAATTTTAGATTGAATGAGAAAATAGAGTGGAGTGTATTAAATTAGATAATATTAGACAAAAAGTATAATTGCACTATAAATAATAAATTAAGATTGATATTGTTTACTTTTATGACCAAAGAATAAATGTTAATTGACGAAGATAATGTGATTTGTGTTTCCTAGGACCTTGAAATGTTCTAGATAGTCTTGCATATAGACCAAAATTAAAATATCATTCTTTGTTATATGTTAGATTGAGTTCATAGTTCTAGATCTAGCTCAACCCACAATCTCACTTTACACCCAAAAATTTGATCTTTGATGATCTTTGGATTCTACTTAGTAAATTCTTAGATAAATGGACTACTAAACAATAATATCACCATTCATAGCCTTGGGTTTTTCTATTAAGGTAGTATTTAAAAATACCTCAAAATAGATAATAAACTTCAAACATGCACATGAATTTTAAGATGATTACTAGGTGATTCACATGCACTAGGATGGGTGTGCTTAGATGTGCAAAAATTCTTTCTTTAGTTTAGAATTTTATTACAAATTTTGCAATTTCAAATTATTGTTTTTCTAATAATTAATGATTCTTTATGCTATTGAATGAGTGCAAGTTGATGTTATTTTATACATGTGAACATTACATCAATTTTAAAGATTATGCATAGTTTGCTTGGCTCTAGGAAAATTCATCGCCAACAATTTACCGAAGGAAAATTCACCGCCTGCAATTCATTGCCATGGAAAATTCACTGACGAAAAATTCACCGCCAAGTAAAATTCACCCCCAGTAATTCACCAATATTTTTTAATATATATTTCAAAAACTTGGTGAATTGCTAGTAGTGAATTTTACTTGACAGTGAATTTTCCGGTGAATGGCGGTGAATTTTCCAGCGATGAATTGTTGGTGATGTCGGATGCCAGTTTGCTTAGGACAAAAGTGTAAAGTGGCCCGTAGATGGAAAAAATGTTTGATTTTGATTTTGCATTTTAGTAAATGAAGATCACAATTATGAGGACGGCCTTGTAACCATGTACAAACTTGGGTTACAGAACTAGGTATTAATGATTTGAATTAGACAAATAAGTTAATTGGATTATGATTATGTACACACAAGCATAGAAAATTTAACTATTTGAAATTTAGCTAACAAAGACATATTGCAATAGTTGAAATGGGTTGCAATCACCTAGAAAAGTTTACTGGTGGAAATTTAAAGCTTTCTAATGCAAGGACTATTTCATTTAAGAAAAATAAGGCATCCTAGAAGGTGGATTAATCTAAGAGTAAGAATATTCATGTCTAGTGAACTATCTAAAATTTTCTTGAGAATGCTATTATGAAATATTACTTGCACTTCCAAAACATAAAGTTTTTAAATCAAGATATAAATATAATACAGTTCAACAAGTAATGATAAAACATACTTAATGCATGGCAGATAAAATTGTATATCTACCAGGGGTTGCAGCTACAACATCTGACAAATTGCAGTTCCAAAGCTCCCATTTTGGCACAGGCGGGGAGGATGACCGCAAATATTGCGGAGTCTGGGTTTACACCTGCTGATAACATTCGATTGAAAGTTTCTAAATCCTTTTCAACAAATACATTTTGTCCATATCCTCCAATTGTAGACCACGTTTCTTTGAGGTATCCTGTCAAACAGTTCACGTCCCCTGTCTACCAGAACGTTTGCAGCAGTAATGATGGACGTCTGTACCCTGTTCCAAAGCTCCCATTTTGGCACAGGTTGAGAGTATGCAAATTAAATCTGATCAGGTGGGAGAACTCTGTTTGTTGCATAACGAGATAATACGGGCGGGAGAAAACAATTTTAAAAATTAGCTTTGCGCGGGATTAAGACCGAAAGGGAAGCCGATTAAAAACGGCGAACGGGACGGATTAAGGGGGCCACCTAAGCGGTCAACCAGAGCGTTTTCTTGGGGAAACTGATACATCAGATCGCTTCCCATTGAATTGCCCACCTGCTTTCCTTCATGGAATTTAAATACAGACCAAATCGGGTATTAACATGCAGATTAGTTGAAGGCAGGTAATGAAGATTAGCTTAACATGCAGCTGATTCCTGATAGATTATATTGGGAAGTTTATCTTGTTTGTTGTAGGCTTTAGTTCCCTAAGAAACTGTGAAGAAATATCTGGCTTCAAATATTTTTGTTCTGCTATTTTCTACTGGAAAAATATATAAATGCATTAGATTGCCTTTCATTTTTTACTTCTTTAGTTGTTCAATGATCTTTGCATGTATCTTTCTTTTGTCCCAAATGGAGAAGTCTATCCCTTTCCAGGGTTTAATGGCATTTTGCTTACTTGGGGTGCAGGTTTCTTTGATTTTCAAGTTGGCGAGCAATAGACCTGTAACAAAACACAGATAAGGTCTATTTCAGTTCTGTACAAGTTGAAGGGTGATCTGCTGAGATCGACATTCGTTCAAATCAATTTTTCCAGAAGAGTTCATATAATGCAGAGGCATGGTATGTCTAATTATTTGATGTTTGAGAAACTTTGTGATGATTGCTGATCGTTATCTCCCGTAAGCTAGATGGCTAGGCTGTATCATCTACTAGATTTTGAAATGGAAGTGCTCCAAAGTTTATAATGATCTGTGGGAGAAAATTGGTTGCATTTGGCTAATTTAGTCCTGGAATCTGAAACAGAGGCTTCCTTCGTATCTGATGGGATTCCAATGGGACAAAGCTCTGTAGAAGAAACAGGGGATATAAAGGTCGCCGAAGGAATTGACAAGTTAGAGAACACGAGAGTTTTAGTTATATTTGATGAGAGAAAGGATGTTCCTTGTCAGCTATATTCTCATGGAAGGTGGTGAGAACTATTCAAAACCTTTGGAGGAGTTTGAGCAGAAAACTGGTTTAAAGGGTGTTGATTTGAAAGAAACATCCAGGGAGGAGGAAGATAAAATGTCAAATTCCTTGTATGTGATTGAAGGTATTTCTAATGGTGAGACGACTGACATGCACTTTGAAATTGAAGAGGTCTCTGAACATCTTGGAGAGAAAAAAGATGAAAATGAACAAGAGGATTCTCTGGACAATGAAGAAGCCCTGAAGATGCTCCAAAATGAACACAGAAATGAGCTTGATGAGTCTGATTCCACATCAATGCAAGATTTGGTTCCAGAGAATTCCTCCAAAGAATTTATAAGTGAAGACTGTTGTGAAGGAGATCACTTGCATCAGTCTGACAAATTGAGGAAAGGAGCGAGATAAAAAATGTACAAGTGATTGAGATTGTGGAAGGGAAGGGGACAGATAAGGTTGAAGAAAATGCAATGGAATTACCAATTCAAGACTATGAGCCTGAGTCCCCTGCAATGGTCAAACATTTAGAGCCTGAAGAGATTGCTGATCCAAAATCCTGGAAAGCACGGTATTAGAAACCCAAAGTGCTATAAAGGAATATGTCTTCCAGCCTCTGCCAGAAACTAAAGTTCACCGATGCAAAGAGATATTCGAAACTTTGACATCAAATCCAGTGAATATGATGAAGAAAAGATTCATGCAGATACTGAATTCTCTTCTACGCCTGTCTCTAAAAGTTCATCTGCAGAGCCAGAAGAGATTGTTGATTATAATTCACTGGAAGACACAGCGTCAGAAACTCAAATTGCTATCAAGAAAGATATCTTCCATTATGAACCTGGATCTAAAAGATAACAGATGCAGACAGATCTTAAATCCAGGTTCATAATGGAAGATATCTTTCTCGATAGCATTTTGAGTTTCTGATGCTGTGCCTTCCAGTAAACTATTATGAACAATCTCTTCTGGCTCCACAAATGAACTTTCAAATACAGGCGTAGAAGAGAATCCAAGACTGGTCTCAGTATCTGCATGGATCTTTTCTTCATCATATTCATTGGATTTGGTCTCAAAGCTTGGAGTATCCATTTACATTGGTGAGCTTTTAGTAATGTTAGAGGGTTTGTTATCTCTCTTTTCTTTTCATTTGCAACTAACAATCTGTGGGTGTGTGTATGCACCAGGTTCTCAAGATACATGCAACAAAAAGGGCTTCAATTTGGGACTGCTGCGGTTTTTGGAATTGGCTGTACGCTCATGAAGATTAGATTACCATTCTTGCATTCCAGAATTTTGTTTCAGTTTCAGAGTACAAGCATGCACTTAAAACAAGCAGCTTTGCTTCATAGAAGACTAGGTTATATTTTTTAAATTGGAGCACGAGTCAATGATCATACTATAATATTCATGATAAATCTCCAATTCGATACTTAAATTTGTTAGTTGACCCTACCTACATGATTTGTTTTAATGATAATTATTTGTTCAAAGTTATCCTGAAGGAAACAATTTTATTGTATTTGGGCGGCCTTAGCCTTTGTGATCACAACTAGAAAAGTGCACTAAGTATGGGCTATCTTGCATTTTGTAGAACTCAAAACTAGACACAAATGCCAACAATGGTGCTCTTATAGGTCAAGGACATGGAAAAGTTTGTAGAAACTCTATTGCAAGTCACTTTTGAAGCATCAGCATAAGTGTTTGTGGAACTACTAGAAATCTAAAGATTTAGGAGTTGAATCACCCACAAGTCTTGATCTATAGAGAAATATTTTACAAAAGATCCCAAACATTGAATATCTCAATTTGAATCTAAATGGAGAAAAGAGGAAAGGGTTGGCTATCTACTAGAATAACTCAGCTAGTCTCCCAAGTGGTTGGTATATTCCAACCTCAATTCAACCTTTGAAGATAGTAAAACCTTAGGAACAATCTAACTATTATAACATGTGAAATATTGATTGAGGAATGATGGGTTTTCAATAATAATAAATAAATTGAAGAAAGGTAGGAGAGGAAACCTAGAATTATTTTTGTTAGGAATAGGGAATAAATGAACAATAAAACACAAAAAAAATACAAGGACATACCTAGGAGGATCAAGATGCAGCCATGGTTGAATTAGAGGAGGTGCTACAAGGCTTTATCTATAGATTTATCAATGTTGGAGCTTTTTTCTTTTATGTTAAGTGTTTATGTAGAGAAGAACTTAATGTATGCTACTATGTTGATTGCGAGTGTAGTAACATAAAATAGATTACTAGATCGAAATGAGTTTTAGGTACAATAGACCAATTTATAATTATTAGAAGTTAAATATGTGAGAAAAAATAACTAGAAAAAAAAGAAGTATTTTTCTTTAATTTTGTGAAATATTCAATAAAATGTTATTATTGTAGTTTTAGTTTTAAATTATTTTAAACAAGTTATGCAAAACAAAACCATTCTCAATTTATCTATTGTTTATCTTGTTATTAATGAGAATTCCTTAGTTGAGTCATGTTTTGTTTATGCCTCTTGGATTTTGTAAGGGTGGAGTCCCTTGTTAACCCTTTTAAAAAATCAAAACCATCCATAGTGTTCAATATTTTAACGATGCATCTAGTTCAAGTTTATAGGTCAATCCATCATAATTAAACTATTGCATCTAGTGCCTAACATAGCTACAACAACTATGTCTATGGATTTGTCCCTTTAAATCTCTAGGGAGTAATAATGACATATTATTTTAATTAACTTTGAGTGAATGAGAAATCTTTCTCATAAATAAATTAATGTTTTTTAAGTATCAAGAAGATCATTTCCAAAAGATTTCAAATAAAAATTTACTTAGTAGAGAGTATATGTTTAAGATAAACAATTCACAAGTTTTAGTCTAAATAATAAAGAACTTATTAAATCAACACTTTCATTAATGGGTGGCAATTGTTAGCCTCATTTTTAACTTGTCAATTTTATTTATTTTTGCATCAAAATCCCTATTTTGAGTTACTCCTAAGCACAAATTCTTCAAGTGTTTCAAGTATCATGTCATTCATCCAATTGAAGTTATCAATTAATGACTATCACAAGTTGTTTGCATTGTGTGCTCTTTGTAAAAATAGTTGAACTATTCCTCTCGGTCCTCAATTGGTTTATGTAATTTAATTGCATCAAATGTGGAACAGATACACCAATTTGAAAAAGAATTGCTCATTATTCTAGTTCCAACCTCTAGAGCAGCTATTGCACTCACAAGTTTTACAGAAACAATTAAATATTGAAATCCATAATATCTAGAGTTAAACCATTTTATAGGGATGTTTTTGAGATCATTAGACACAACTCAATATTTTTTCTAACCAAGACTCTCTGTCATTTGAAAGATATTAACGATTCTAGTTTCCAATAGGCAGTTTGTGGAAACAATTAGATATGAAGTTTTATTAAATAGAAATTTTGAAAAAGGAATTTTCACAACTGATAATTTGCAAAGTTATATAGAAAAAATGAAGTTGTAAAAATAAAACTTCACAACTCACTATTCAAATAGAATAAAAAAATGTGAAAATAAATTAATCACAACCCATAATTAATCACAAATTATAATTTGAAAACCTATTTAACTTCACAATTACAAACCTTGATTTTGTATTGCAAGCTTTTGGATTCAACTGTGCAAGCTTTTGTATTGTAACCTATTCTTGATGATGGATCACATAATGTGATCCGAAACATCAATTGAAAAACATACACAGTTGAATCCAAAAGCTTACAATACAATTTATAAACTGTGAAAAACTCATACCAACTAAAAAAGACGTTTACACATTCATTCAAGCATAATGAAGTTCGTTATCTCTACCTGTTACGTGGAACTATACGCCAAGTGTGAACTATTGTAAAGAAAGTTGGCTCAAACAAATATTGCATAACTAACAGGTTTAACTCCAAACTCCACAACTTCTGCCAACATCTTCCATAATCTGTGCCAGCGTTGGAGATTTTGAGATCAAAGCAGGATTGAAATCACTATTGCAGCCGCCATGGAAAACACATATGCAAAATGAGGAACCACAAATATGGTGTAAGAACAGTTTGACAGATGTCATTTCGTAGGATGCAATAAGCACAGGGTATTCACAAAATGGATATCTTGAAAGTGATTTAGAAGCATAAAACTACACTCCACAACCTTTACATTACAGTTGTGGGCTTGTGGCAGACCTGCATGCAAAATGTGGAAGCATTGACAAGGTATGAGAACTGCTGGACAAAATACCTCAAAGAAGTGTGATCTCATGACCCCATGTTTGTAGTATGTGCATAAAATAGATTTGTAAAGACTTTCAAAACTTGCCAGCAAATTCATTGGCTGTTGTTTTGTCAAATTCCACAAACTTTTACCAGAATCCTCAGCCTACACCAAACAGGGAAAATGATTGTTTGCCTCAAGTTGGAATATGATGTACAAGTAAATGGTGAATGGATGAACTGTGAATTATTGGGCATGTGTAAATTTTCCATGAGGTGTACATGATAGTGCTGTCCATGGGTTTTGTCAAGAGTTGGCACTTCCTACTATTCAAATCATTTTGTCATGACCTGAACATGTAGAGAGCCTTGAAGACCTGCAAATCCAAAACTTAAAGGAAAAAGAAGTGGAACTTCTTATAGTATGAGGCACTGTAATTGGAGGCATGATAAAGGAGCTATTGATTTCTTTTTCTAGAACAACTGGACAAAGGCCTCTATGAATCATATATTATAGAGATGGTGTGGGCTATCCTTTAAGATGGATCATATCATGATGTAGACTCTAGTGTACTAGAATTTTGGCTTGCAACTCATGGTACTTTTAGGGAAGGAATAAGAAAGGTAGATCCAATGTTGCAAGAACCTATCGTGGAAGTAGTTGTGACACTGAGGAGTATTTGGGAGATGTTATTGGTGATCTCAATTTAAGGCATGGCCAAATCCACAATTTTAGTGATATGTCAATAGGACTAAATGTTGTTGATGCATTGATGCTAATGACATATATGTTTTAGTACGTGAGTACACTATATGGTGTGGTCAAAAGTTGTGCATCTTATACCATGCACTTTGTTAAGTTTTATGTGGTTCCTTAACAAAACCCATAACTCTAAGGTTACAAGTTTCTAGTTGCCTTTTTGTAAAGTGACTTATGTCACTTCTTGAACTAAAAGTTAGAAAATGAACCTCATTTTTAGAAAAGTGATGTAAAATATAATCAACTAAAGTTTATTATTTTCAAAACCATTGTATTTCAAAAAAGTATTTACCAAGTGGTTGCCAAGTAGTTACAAGGTGGTTATCAAGGGAAGCCTATAAATACAAAGCTTTTGGTATTGTAGAAGGGGACACTAAGGGAAATTTTACTAGAGGAGTTATGAAGAGAGAATTGGATGAATTTTGTTTTCACACATTATACATAATGGTTTCTTGAAGTTGTATAATTTCACAAAAATAATAAAGAAAATATATGAATCATATATTTTTGATGTCATTTTGTGTTATCAATACCACTTTTTCGTATGTTAAATTTTGGTAATCCTTCTAAGTCATTCTGTAAATCATAGGTTATCCATTGAAACATTTATAAACTGTGAAACTGATGTAATGAAACACAAGCATATCTTGGTGTCTTGGTTTGAATGTGTTGAAGCAACCTATCTCTTTGTGTGTTGAGATTTGTTAGCCTTCTTTCATCATCATTGCATATCAAAACATACATTGTAATGAAATCCCCTTATAATTTGTCATAAGTTTTGAAATCCTAGCTGCTATATGTGTGTCTATACTAGGGTTTCTATAAGTCATTTTCTTTAACTTTTTCCTTTTCCTTTCTATACTTTCAGGTAAAAAGTACACAAAAACCTTAAAAAATTCCATTATACAAGGGATTTTCCACTCTCAAATGTAGAGGAAAGTTTTTATTCCAATAACAACTTATCCAACTATTGGAACATTTATCACTACCTGTTGGGTGAGTCACATTGAAATCTACAATGACAAATATGTAAATACTAACACAATCAAAGATAAATCGTTTAGGAAAAGGTGTCTAGAAATGGCTATATACCCACTCTTTATAGTTTGCATCAAAACTTAAACAAATCCATAACTACATATGGTGTACCTTGATCTTAGAATATGAAGTATGTAGGCAATCTAGGTAAATGAAGGTGGTTCCTTGTACTCAGGCTTTATGGAATGTCATTGGTATTTTCCTAAAATTTGGATAGACCAAATTATGTTAACCTAGAAATAAAAAAATTAAAAGATAAAGTCAAGTTTCATTATATACTTGGAATATTTTTAGTTGAACTTTTCACATTATCAAGGCTATAGGCCTAATTTTGAGGCATGGTGTGAATCTGATCTTATAAATCTTAGTATATGGTGACCTCAACTCTTTTCTAATAGGGAAGAGTATTAAATCAAAAATAATTAGGACACAAATTGACATAATGATTAATTTCTTTGGCTAGAGCAAAAAGTTGCATGTCATATATGGTCAAATAAATGTATGTCTCATATAGATAAAAAAATACCTAGCTTCTATAGATAGAGGAATGCATATCCCATATGGATTGAAGAAATATATATATATATATAATTGAACATTCACATATTAAGTACATTCATCATTTTAGGTTTTAAAATTGATCTTTTGAGATCACCTGCAAAACTGTTCTTTTTTTGCCATGCAGGGCTGTTTAGCTATAAGTGCTATCTTATATCATATAATTTTGTTTACATATTGTTGTTCTTAACAAAAAAATATTTTATACATGTATTGGTCCTTTTTTCCATTGCCTTGGCCTTTGAAGGATCACTGCTGCTGCATTGTCCCTTTTCAATGAAGTTCTTCATGTCTGGATTAAAATACAACCATTGATTTACACTTATGAGTTCCTCCTTGGTTATTTCTTCTTTACCTTTCTTTATGAGGTTTTGATATTTGGTTTTGGTGACTTCTATAGTACTGGAAACTTGCATAAAGACATTGAAAGTAGTGACTCTCTTGTTAGACTCTTTAAGCGCCCTCCTAATGCCCTAGTACTTTTCATAATTCCTAGCTTTCCAAAGAAACCATGGAATTTCAGTTGTTAGAATTAACCAATAAATATTGTTTCCTTTTCCAATTTATGCAATCTTTCCTAATATAATTTCTTTCTTTCTTTTTTTCTGCTCTTTCACCATAACCTGTAAGATCAATTAGGAAAAGGTTTCATATTTCTTTAGTAAAAAAGCATTCAAAGAACAAATGAGAGATAGTTTCAGCTTGCTTACAAATTCCACATATATTTGTATTTCCTTTAGCATCAAAGTTAGGTAGTTTTTGTAGAAGAAGCATCCATTTTTAAAGCCAAATTTTTTGGTTCCAACACATTATTCCATAAATCTGAGAAGGTTTTGTTCCAATATTTCTAATTAAGGTTAAACTTCCAATTATTATTAAGCTAATCAACAAGATTAAGGGGGGGGGCACAAGGTTATATATTTCTCTGGCTTTTATCTTGGTTAGGTTATCATAGTTTATCCAATCAAAATTTTGAATTTTAGAAGGGTCAAAGCTTTTAGAATTATGAATCTTTTCTTTTAAATGTTTGATTCTTTCATAGGTTCTTTTTTGTGTTGGGGGTGTTAAAATCCTTACTGAGTATATCCCAGCTTAACATCTTTTCATTACTACTTAGATTTTGAAAGGTGGAAATACATTTTCTATTCCATTCTCTTGCTAAGCACCCTTGAAGTAGGGCAAGGGGCTTGTTGTTATGGAAGGTATTCCACCAAATGGATTTTAAGAGGAAAATATTATCTAGATCCTTATCCATTGGGAATTGATTAAGGACATGATCTCTTTGCTACTTTCCCAGGCCTTCCATAGAATTTTGAAGACATTGGAAGCTGTAGGGGAGATAGGAAATTTACCAAACACTAGATCACAAATAGGTAAGTTCCTCCAAGATTTTGCATTTTTGGGGAGAACATTTTTTATGTTGTTCTTGACCAACATTTTTCAAGGCTCATTTCCTTTTAGGAAAGTTTTTTAATCCATTTTACAACAAGAAAAATTCCTTGTTTCTTTATATCTTTGAGTCCAAGACCCCCTTTTTGTTTCTCAATATAACAAGTCTCCCATTTAACTGCATGCTTTTTCTTATTTCCTTTTATGTTTGACCAAAGGAACTGTCTTATTCTTTTTTGTATTTCCTCTATTTGGTAACTATTGAACATCCAAACCGAAGCATAGTAGATGTTATATGAGGACATAATTTTTTGGAAAACTTGAGCTCTCCCAACTATGGAGAGGTATTGTTTGTTCCAAGATTCAAGTTTCCTTACTATTTTCCCTTTCAACCATTCCCACATATCTTTTAAGTCGGGGTTAAAAATGGAAGGAATGCCCAGGTATCTTACTAATTTTTTGGGTCCACCTCATTGAAATTCATGATCCTTAAGCCAGTCTGCAAGTTGTCTACTATCCTAGGATAACAAAATTGATTTTCCCTTAGATATTTCAGCACTAGCTATTTGGCTAAAAAGCTCCATTTTTTCATTAAGTTTACAAAATTTCCTTGTTCCATTTTAACAAACAGTGTTGTATCATCAAAAAATTGAATGTTAATTAATTCTTCATTATTTGGTAATTAGAGTCCTTGAACCTTTGGGCTTATGGAGTGGTCCCTTAGTATATAGTGCAGGGCATATGCAACTATTACAAATAGTGAGGGAGCAAGAGGGCACCCTTGTTGTATGGATCTTTGTAGCTGAAATTCATTAGTTAGGTCACCATTAACTTCCACTTGTGTTTGTAGCCTCATTCATTAGATTTTTTATCATTTGGAAAAAGAGTTTAGGAAATCCAAAGGCCTTTAGGACCATCATAATGAGCGGCCACTCAATTCTGTCGTAAGCTTTCTCAAAGTCCAAAAGCAACATTCCCACATCCTGATTGGAACATGTTCTATTCCATTACATGGCTTCCTAGCTGGTGAACAAATTTTCTGAAATGTATCTTCCCTTGATGAATCATTTTTGGGTATTATTAATCATTTTGGGGAGAATGTCAACTATCCTTCTAGCTATTACTTTTGCAAGGATCTTATAGGAGACATTTACTAGAGTTAGAGGTCTCCAATTTCTTAAGAGGGTTTTATCACCCTCCTTTGGGACTAGTTTTATTATTCCATGCTTAATGTCTTTACCAAGTGAGCCTTTCTCAACGGCTTCTTTATAGACTTGGAGTAGGTCCTCCCCTATCCATTCAACAATTTTTTTATAGAATTCCACTGTAAGACATATACTCTAGGTGATTTATCATTACTTAGGGAAATGATTGCACTATTGATCTCTTATTTGGTTATCTACTAGTTCAGATTAATAGCCTCCTCCCTGGTTATTTTCCTTGGAATTAGTTTCCTACTCAATTCTCTTGCCTCCACCCCTTGGGGACCTAAGCATTCTACAATAAATAGTATTTTATAGAATTGTTGGAACTTTCCCTTAATAGCATCTGCATCTTTGGTCATGATTCCTTCATCCCAAATAGACATAATAGTTTCTTTTGCCTCTTTGGTTTTAAGGCATTTGAAAAAGAATTTGGAGCCTCTATCTCCTTGGGAGATCCAATTAAATTTTTCCCTCTTTTTTAAACCCCGGTGTTTATAGTTCTGAATCTTTCTTAGTTTCCCTTTGATAAAGATTAATTCATTGTTTACTTTTGTGTCTTGGGGAGCATTTTGGAGTTTGTTTTCCACCTTTAGAAGGGCATTCTGTAGTTGGTTTTCAACTCTCATGTTCTCCTTGGCTCTTTTCTCTTTGATGGTTTGGAGGGTTCTTTGCCAACTCTTAACATTAATGTTATATTTCTCTATGGTAGTTTTACTTGCATAGATTCATCTATTTATCTCTCTAATTGTGAAGATTGCACAATTGCAGTCCTCCAATTTTAGAAGGCTCGAATTGAGAATGAATTTTTTCCCTTCTTTGGAGATCTCTCCATATTATCATTAATGATGATTTTGACCATAATGGGATGGTGGTTAGATAAGGTCCAAGTTTTGACCTTCACCCTGCTATTAGCCTCTTCAACTTGGTCAAACTGAAAAATAGTCTTTATTTGCATAGAATCTTTCTAGCATGTAGTAAATCCTTCTATTTGTTTTTTGTGCATTACACCAAGTGTACCAGATAGTTTAAGATTGTTTTTCATCTATACCAAAAAAAAATTTCATTCCCTTTCCACCCTATATCCACTCCTCCTAACGTGTCCTCCATGTTTTCTATCATATTCAAATCTCCCCCTATGATCCAAGGTATCTTAGACTGTCTACTCATCCATTCCCATAGTTCACATCTTTGTTTGTATTCAATTGGAGCATAGATGGAGAAAATTTCAAACTTCACCCCATCCTTTTCTATATGGATCCAAACTACTCTGTTATAGGGGGAAGTGCCATGATCTTTCATCTACTTGATCCATTTATTGGAGATTAGAATAGCAGTTCTACCTTTTCCTTTTTCATGGTTGGTGGTATAATTGGTGGAGTCTTTCCAAATAAACCTGTAGACACTTAAAATCGTCCTGATCACTATCACACATTCAAACTCAATTACTAACACCATTTTTATCCTAATTCAACCCTTTTCGACTATTTAATTAAATAATCTTGATTGTTTAATTAAATTCATCATTTTCTCCTATTAATCGAATAATCAATGTTATTAGGTTAATTCACCTCTTCCATACTAACTTTCATCCTATTTAATTAAATAATGCAATTTTTTTAATTAAATTCCCTAAGTCCTCTCATTTGATTAAATAATCTGAATTGTTTAATTAAATGTCATAAATTTCCCTCTTTAATTAAATGAGCTGATTGTTTAATTAAATCTTTAAATTCCTTCATCTTGCACAAAAAATAATATCCTAATTATTTAATTGGATAATATCTTTAATCCCTCCAACTTCTCCCACTAGCAAAGGAATATTCCTCCAATTCAAATTCAAATCAATTCCCTCCAACATGGAAATATCTTGCACATTCCTTCCTAAACTTAAGGAATTGTGTTTGTTGAATCAAATTGCAACCATTAATTAAATTCATTAATCCATGTGATCTTTCAATCTCCTCCATGGATTATAACCCTTGATCCATGCCAATTCTTCTTATCAATTTTAATCCCTTGATTAACCAAATTGATCCTAGCCATTGATTCACCTAAAACTCCTATAAATAGCCTTCATTTCTTGAGTAATTGATTGACATTCATTGAGAGAAAGTAGACTATATAGTCATTTTTAGAGAAATCTTCATGAGAATTTAATCCATATCCATTTTAGCTAATTTTGCATCAATTTCCATCAATTCTCCATTGGAGCATCAATCCAAAGCTTGTTTCAACTATGGGATTGGGAAATGGCTGACATTCCACATCAATTCAACACCAATTCCCTAATGGGATGAGGTTTGATGTGTTAATTAGGATTTCATTTGAATCATTTGAGTTTATTTTCTGTTTTCATGATTTCTAACTAGCATTTTCAAGAATTTCATTGGGAGCATGGCTTGATTAGTTAAATACTTGGTTTAATTGCATAACTCAATCATGTTTAGCTTAGCTCATGATCATTTTCACAAAAACTGAGATTAGTTTGTAGGGTATATCCTACAACTTTTATTTCTTGTAGCATTACAATATCTTTGTTATTCTCCTGCATTAGGAGTATTCTTATATTATATTTTCTATCTGAGGATTCTAGTCCCCTAATATTCCATTAGATACATTTAAGAGTCATCAACATCCATATCCTTCACTTATTCTATACTCCTAAATCCTTCAAAGCATTTAGAGAGCTCATTCTTTATATTATTGCTTCTAAGATATGAGATAACACCCTCTCTTTGTTTTTATCTTCTTTTTCTTTTCTTTTGGATCAACATATTCTTAACACAAGACTCATTTTCTCCTCCATATTTAGGAGTTTCCTTCTCTTGGGTGTCTTGTCTCTTTGTTAATTCTTGTTTGTCTAAATTTCCTTTATCTCCATAGGGTTCCAATCCTTACTAAGGATTTGCTTTAGTTGTTCAAGGTTAGTCTTGTCTAGAGTAATCTCTAGATTGAGGTCATTTTGCACATCCTATGGGTTAGAGGACAAAGGATTTTTTTAAGGAGTTCATCATTATTAGAGTTGCTATTATTAAGAGTATTGTTATTTCTTTATTTTGGGGGAGGTACTCTAGTTCTTGGCATAATATATTTCGGGTCATCCCCTCATTAAGGGTTGAATCCTCCTTGAATTTATTACAATTAACATTTGGATTATCAAAATCTTCATTATCTTTATTAGGAGTATCTTTAATACCCCACAAGGAGCTCGCTTCGGGGACTTCTCATTCCCATGATGGCTTGAAGAGGATCCAAGTTCAACATTTAGGTTTTTGGAACCTTCATTATATTTCTTACCATTATTTCAAGTCGAGCTAGGGAGTCTTTTGCTCCTCACATATTGTTATTTTGTGTTTTGGGGCTTAAATAGTTCAGAGTTATTTCTACCTGCCCTAATTATATTAATAATTTTCTTATTAGCTTCAATCTATTTTTTAATTTTATCCATTACAAGTTCCTGGGAATTTTTTCTTATGGACGAGGAGGTTGCAATTTACATCCTTGGGCACCTCCACCCCCTTATCTTGGTTAATGTTTTTAGCTTGAGCACACACCATGGTAACACCTAGTGCAAAAGAAAAAGAGGGCTTTGAGAGTCCTTCAATTTTTGTGGGATTTTTAAATAAGTTTCCTTTCCCTGATACAAGGGTTTCCTCCTCGAGGGATAGGTCAAGGTTAAGAATGTTCGAGCTATTACTGCTAGTAGTTACATTTATTGTACATTCATTTTTATCCTTAGCCACATCCACAACAAGGGAAGCAAATTTTTTTAACAAACCCTCCATAGGCCCAAGGTCATCACTTCCCCTAGGGTCACTACTGTTCACACCCTTCGAAGGGGCTTGTACTCTTACAATAGGGTTTTTTTTTAATATCCTTTTTTTGTAACTGCTTGTGGTCTCTTGGGATCGATAAATTTTTCTTTATATGATCCTCATTTTTATAGAGGAAGCATGTGTTAATTCCCCCTAGAGTTCTACCTTATACGTTAGAATGGCATTTTCCATTTCAATCTCTACTTCCTCTAGTATTTCCACTCCTAGTGCAATGGATACAAGAACCCTTGTGTCCATGTGAGGCAAGGGGTTCTTGATATCTTCAATTCTTAATACATGCACATACTGAGCAATGATTTGAGGGATGGATGACCATAGGATGAGAGGAATTTTTTTAAGGGTTATCCACCTTCGGTAGGCTAGGGTGGCCACTTCCTCGTACAAGAGGTTCATGGACCATGGTGTTGCCCCAAACACTGAATTACCCACCGACCAAAATTCTTTGGAGACAACATTTAATTGCTTTTATTTAGTTTTGAAAATAATTAAGAATAGCCCTTTTTGTTCATCATCCTGCAAAAAGTTTGTTGAATACCTAATTTCTTGTTCCAAACATTACATAGCCATTGATCAAAAAAAATTCTTGTAGGGGTTTTGTTAATATCTAGGGCCGAAAATAAAATTACAATATTTTTTAATCTACGCTCCTCACTATTCATGGTGACCACCATATCATCGTATGCAATTATAAAAAAAAATTGAAGGAGTTTGGTAGGGTACTTACCTTTTCCTTCGGTTTTTATTTCTTTGTAGATGGATTCATCCTCCACATTAATGAAGTCAGCTGCCTACGAAATGGGAATCTTTTTTTTCTCTACAACAATATCTTTGAAAGATCGAGCCTCTTTGCTCAAGTCTCCAACGGATTTAATCTTAGGCTTAGTTTCCCTAACTCTTGGGGGGTTGTCTGAATGATGTTGCAAATCCCCTATTAATGGAAACATACACCCATAAAAATCAATAGAAGGAATGGAGTATCAATAGAGAAGAACATGCAGATTAAACATGATTCCATAGTGATCAACTCACACGAGAAAGCCAAGAGAGATAGAGATACACAAACGATGAAACATACAAAATAATAGTAATTAAGAAACTTAGCGTAATGAAAAGACCTTGGATCTAATGGTGATCTTGGAGAGTTGCATCAAACCATTGAACTAAGAGAGGCTCTAAAAAATGTAGATTAGGTAAAAGAAACTCGTGATTTAAACAAGGCTCTAGATGACAAGTTGACTGAAGTGATCGATCTGATTGGTAATAACATGAGGATGGAGGATATCAACTCCCCTCTTGAGGCTAGCAAGGAATTGGTAGAACTAGCACAAGAAGCCAAAGAAGCCTCCCTATGTATCCATGGAGAGGTGTTGACCCTGGAGGAGGTTTGGGATGAGAATGTCAAATTTGAAGAAGATGGTCCAGTGATGGAAGGAATTAGGAAGAATACTTTCCAAGTAGGTCAGGAAAAATTAGGAATTCATCAAAAATAAGTGGAAAATATCTCTCTAGACTGTGGTGAAAACAAGAGGCGAGGAAGGATTCCCAATTCTAAAAAACTTAAGCTTGATGGAGAAGCCAATGGACAAAAAAAAAATATTGAGATGTTAAAAGTAGGGAAGGGCGAGGCCCTTTTTGAAGTGAAATGAAACTCATAACTTGGAATGTTAGGGGCATAAATTCCCCTAACAAAAAATGTCTAGTAAAGCATCATTTGGAGATGTCCCAGGTAGAAGTTTCTCTCATTCAGGAAACAAAAATGTGTCAAGAAGAGGTCATTTTTTTTGAAAAATGGTTGAGATCATGGAAGGTTTTGGCAGTTAATTCAGTTGGTTAGGTTGGTGGTCTGTTAATATTGTGGTGCCCCAATGAAGTGGCCTTAGATAAAGTGGTTGTGCGCAATAGATGGTTGGCTTGCAAAGTCAAAAAAATTTCTCGAATACGTGCTTTCTACTAATCAATGTATATGGTCCAAACATGTGCATCCAAAAGTGAGAAGTTTGGAAAGAAATTGATCCTATATGCAATAGCGTTGATTTTGATTTTTGCATTAATTGGGGGAGAATTTAATGCAATTTTTCATTTTGAGGACAAGCATGGTGATCTGGGTCAAAAGCTTCAGTCCCAAGTTGATTTTGAATATTTCATAGAAAGGAATCATTTGATAGAGATCCCAACAGCTAATGGTCATTGCACTTGGACCAACAAGCGCAAAGGTTTCTATTGTATTGCTAAGAAATTGGATAGATTCCTTTTCAGAGGAGACTTTGGTGCATTCCCCTTCACATTGGAATTTAATATTCTTCCTTTCTCTAGGTCAAATCACTTTCCTTTCCTCCTAGAGATTGTGGGAGGAAAAATTATGTTCAGGTGCCCCTTCAAGTTCAAATGCATGTGGTTCAATGATCCAAAATTCTAGTGATCTAATAAAACAATGGTGGAACGATTCCAAAGTGGATGGGACAAAAATGTATATTCTTGCAACGAAACTGAAACATGTGAAGCGTCATTTGAAAAATGGAATAGGGACTATTTCAAAAATATTTTTAAGGAAAAAAGGAAGATAGAGGAATATTTGAGGCTACTATACGAATAATTTTGCATCTCTGGGATGGAAAAATATAGGTTTTTGCAAGAAAAGAAGCTTCTCAAAAGCATGGGTGATATCTTGGCTAAGGAAGAAATCTTCTAGAGCTAGAAGTCGAGGGAGCTATGGCTAAACGCAGGAGATAAAAACACAAAAAAAATCACAACTCCACCAAGGATAGAAGAGAAGCGAATAGAATAACCAATATCAAGTCTATGGATAGTACGATGCTATAAAAACCTAAAGTTATATCCTCGACTCTTTTGGATTTCTTTCATAATCTGCTTAATGACTGGGATGGGTCCAGGCTACTAGATCAGTAGCGCATCCTCGAGTGCATACCGAAGCTTGTCACAAATGTACAAAATGAAATGTTGTGCAGTCATTTTTTTCAGAGGAAGTTAGGGTAGTGCTTTTCTAGCTGCATCTGAATAAGGCTCCAAGCCCTAATGGGTTCCCCGCCTCATTTTTTCAACATTATTGGGAGATTGCGGGTGCTAATGTGGTGGTTGCGATCGAAGACTCAAGGGAAATAGGAAAGGTCCTAAAAGAAATCAACAATACCTTCATCGCTCTAATTCCAAAAAAGGAGAAGCTGAAGAGATTAAAGGAATTCCAGCCAATTGCCCTAGTTAATACAATTTATAAGGTCTTGGAAAAGGATGTGGAAAACCAGATCAATAAAATTCTCCCTAAGTTAATTTCTAAGGAAAAAACAAGTTTTGTGCTAGGAAAATCTATTTTTGACGGGGTGATCATAGCTTAGGAAGCAATTCACTCAATATCAAAAACAAGGAAGTAGGCCATGCTCTTGAAACTTGATATAAAGAAGGCATATGATAAGGTAAACTGGAGATTCTTATACAAAGTGTTTGAGGCATTTGGCTTCCATTCTACATGGCTCGATTGGATCTTTAACTAGATAGCATGTCCAAGATATTCAGTTCTAGTAAATGGAACTCCCAAAGGATTTTTTGGGGCCTTGAGAGGGATTAGATAGGGGGATCCACTTTCCCCATTTCTTTTCATCATCATGGTAGAGGCTTTAGGAAGATCAATTTCCAGCGTTGCTGAGCTTAGCAAGCTCAAAGGTATTCAAGTCACAAGTGGGATGCCTACAATAACGCATCAATAATTTGTTGATGGTACCATGCTTTTTGGTCTTGCTAGGATTGAGGAAGCAAGGCTCTTTAAAATAATTTTAGCAAACTACACCGTTGCCTTAGGTCAAGAGGTAATTTTTGACAAGTCTGAAGCATTTTTCTTTTTTATTAATCCCACATGGGAAAAGTAGATTCTACAAGTTCTCAAATTCAGGATGGGAAAGCTGTCGTGCAAATACTTCATGTTGCCTTTGGCAACAAGAGTACTTCTATGCAACCTTTGGGATTGTATGGTGTCAAAAGTGGAAAGAAAGTATCTTCCTGGAAAGGTAAGTGGCTCTCATGGGTAGGGAGACTCACAATGATCAAGGCAGTTGTGGTGGCTCTACCTATATATATGTTATCTGGGCTTCCTTTGTCATGTGGTGTGAGTAACAAAATCAACTAGTGGTTGAAAAATTTCTTTTGGTAAGGAAATTCTGTGAAGACGAAATTCTTGCTAATTAGCTAGGATAAGATTTGCAAAACACGGGAGGCGATCGGGACAGGGTTAAAAAATTTGGATTTACAGAACTAGGTGTTGGGTGCCAAATTGGTGTGGCAGATTTATGTGAACTAGGATCTCAAGTGGGTTAAAATCATGAAAGCTTAGTAGCTAGAAGCAGGTGAAACAAGTATTTTCACTTCCAACTCCCTACCCAAAGGATCAAGGGTGTGGAACTTCATAAGCAGTTGCAGGGACTTAGTCTCAGACTTCCTCACTTGGGACGTAAGAGACAGGAGAATGACACTTTTTTGGGAAGACTCTTGGGGTGGCTACAAAAAATTAGCAGATAATGAAGCACTAAGACAAATCATGATAGTAACAAAACAATCCTGGGGAAGCCAAGTTAGGGATTACTTGGATTCCTCCATTGTTGATAGTCATCTGAAATTGCATTGGAAAGATATCAAGGCATTAGGTCTATGCAATAAAGCAACTTCGGCCTTTGAAGAAGCCCTCAATAAGCGACTATATGCATTAGGCAAGGGCGTGATTTGTTGAGATGGAATGAAGCAGCTTTAGGTGCTTACAATGCCCATGATGGTTACAACATTTTGGTAAAGCAACAGGAATTGGAATTTGATTTTCCCAGTGTGTTGTGCTGGCATTACAATTGTCTTCCAAAAGTAGGCATTTTTGCATGGGAAATGATCCAAGGAAGGGTGTTGACTATGGATAGGTTCAGGAAAATGGAATATTGTGGTCCCTCTAGATGTACGGTATGCAAATATGAAGAAGAATTTGGGGATCACCTTTTTCTCAATTGCCCCTTCATTGCTAGTTGTTGGAGATGGCTTGTGCAAAGCTGTATTTGAGCATCCTCTTCCCTAGAGATATATTGAGTATGTTCAAGGGTTGGCCTATTCTTCATAAGAACTCCTTGTATGCTGGTCTATAGTGGTTGTGCTCCTTGCTTCTTTTATGGGAAATCTAGAAAGAAAGGAACCGTCATATCTTCTAGAATGTTGAATTATCCCTCCCCTCCTTTCTAAACAAATTGGAAGAAAGCATAATAGAGTTAATGAATTTGAGAGTAGAATTGGCAAGCAGGAAAAAAGAAATTTTCTCATGTTGGGGTGCAATTATGAGGTAGAATTGGAATGGTCTGAAGGTTCCACCTTGTGTGGGCTCGGGTGGGATCAAATCACAAGAAGATCAAAAAATATTAAATGACAACCTCTTGAGTGTGGCTGGTATAAGGTTAACTTTGATGAGGCATCTAGAGGGAACCATGGTTGCTCTAGTGTTGGATGCATTGTGAGAAACTGGGAAGGCTCAGTGGTGGGGAAGATTCCAAAATTGCTTAGTTTTGGAACCAACAATGCTACAAAATTATAGGCCACTCACATAGGTATAAAGCTTTGTGCAGAATTGAAGTTACCAAACATTATGGTTGAGGGGGATCCAATGGTTTTATCAATTCCTTATGCTTAGAGAATTTGTAGAATTGGTGGTTGGGGGAATTGCTTAAAGACACTATGGAGCTTCTTAGAAGCTTTCAACATTATGTGGTCAATCACATCCTGCATGAAGGCAACAAAGAAGCAGATCTTCTTTTAAATTTAGGTGCTAATGGGCTTTCATTGAAAGAAACCGTTATTGTTGAGGGCGGTGTATGATGTGTCAACTTGTGGGTGGTTGGGTGGGAACCACTCCACAATTACTTGTGTGGAGTGGCTGACATAGCGAATGGATACTTGGAATAGTGTGGCGAGTGAGTTGAGCCCAAACCAAACTCACATGGCATGTTTTGTTGGCACTCACTATCATGTTTTTATGTGAGTAGTTTAGCCAGTCTTTTCACTAGACTATTCGCATGCTTGATGCCTAATGGCATACTACAGTGGAAGTCACGTTTCACAAGGCACTCATAGTTGTGAGGTGCATATCTCCATTTTGTATAATCAAGGTATTTGGTGAGCTGGCCTTTTGATAATCCATTGGTATTTTTGCCTGCCGTATATGGTTTAAATTTAGCATTTTCTCTCATTTTGGCATGGCGATGTTTATTCTTCAAGTCTTTGTAAAGGGTTTGGAAATCGACGGCATGGACACACCGGTTCAACTTCTCAAAAGCAAGTAAAAAATGGCCTTTCTCAACCCAGTGACGTCGCCAGGTTGAGTCAGATCATCTGCCACCCCGACTATCTTACGTTTGCAACAATTAAATGTATCACGGTGATAAGGGTTTCATGGTGGGAGCCGAAGGTTATAGGCTAGAATCAAACATATCTTTGAGGGTATTGATGGGCTTGCTGGATATAAAGGTCCCTAAAGCGGAGGCGAAGGTGATAATGCAACGAATCCTTAGGAAGGATTTGTTGGTCGGGTTGGAGGAGACTTTGGCTATGGCTTCCCTGGGGATCAAGGCATCCCATGCCCACACGATCTAGGGCTTGTGGCAGACCCGGATGAAATGATAAAATACTATCCCTTTCTACTAGATTTGTAAGGACTAGAGCTAATAGAGCACCACAAATTGGCGATTGTTGGTGTGGAGTTCCTAAGAAAGAAATATCATTTGGTGGTAGTTCAAAATGCCTCTTAGAAATAAGACTTCAATATCTTTGCACAAAATAATGTCTGGTAATTTGTATTGGTGTTTATGTGCAAATGAAATAGTGTTTGTTTGTTTGTTGGGGTGTGTTTGGTATCTAAGTTGGTAGGTTCAATCTGGGGTGGCTATGGTCATAGTATGGTTCCTTATATATGTTCGGTGGATAGAGCTCAACGTTTGGGTTCAGTGGAATTTTGGTATGGAATGCAGACTTTGACCCTACATGGTCAATTTTGGGGGAATTGATAGTTTTGTTAAAAAAATTTGGTGATCATCCTTTGCTCCACAGTACTTGGGCATGAAATGTAAAAACCCATTTTTGAAATATCAATACAAACTATATCTTACCTATCATAAAAATATATATAATTGAATAATATTAATTGTTAATTAATATCGTTTAATAATTATATAATATAATATATTTTAATTACTAAATATATTAGATAGTTAATAATAATTAACTAATATTATTTAATAATTATTAAAATATAATATAAATAATATTATATATTATTTTACTAACTCTTTTCGAAATCCCACTATGTGGGGATATATTTCAAATGTGCACTTCCAAATCCTCCCAAACTTTCACAATTAAATAATATGAAATAATTATTAATAAATTATATAATATTGAATATAATTTGAAAATATTAATTATTAATTAATTCTTTAATAATTATTAAACACTAATTTAAATACATTATATATCGTTATATAAATATATTAATCATTAATTTTATTTAAATTCTATTTAATATTAATGATAACATATATGGTGAAGTGGTGGGACTTCTTGCATGTAGGGCCAACAACCAAGGTTCAAACCTCGCGGGGTCATTCTCTACCATGTCAACAAATGGAGACTGATTGACATTGGTGTTAAGGGGAGACCCTTTGGTGAAATGGTGGGGCTTCTTTCCTGTAGAGCCAACAACCAAAGGCTCATACCCTTAATATCATATAATTTTAGGGGGTGACCCTTTGGTGAAGTGGTGGGGCTTCTTGCCTGTAGGGCCAACAACCAAGGTTCAAACCTCGCAGGGTCGTTCTCTACCACGTCAAAAAATGGGGACTGTTTAACCTTGGTGTTAAGGGGAGACCCTTTGGTGAAATGGTGGGGCTTCTTTCCTATAGAGCCAACAACCAAAGGCTCATACCCTTAATATCATACAATTTAATGTAGCTTATTTTTAAGAAAACTTCAACATTAACATATTTTTATTACAAAAAAAATTAAATGGATAGGAGCAAGAGTGGGCCTTTGAATCTGATCATTGGCATAGGGTCCTCAGGGGCGCTTCCTATCACCATTTTTTCCTTGTCCGGGGCTCTGGAGGGATTGAATGGATTTTTTGGTGTTCTTGTTGAGAGGGATAAGAATCTTGAAAAGGATGCTTCTTCTTTGCACTGTGTGGACTAGGACAATACTAAGGAAAACATGTTCAATGGTTCGTTGGGGCTACAGGTGGCTAGGACTGGTGTGCCTCCTCTTGGGTTGTGTGCCCCTGCTAGGTCTTTTGTGGCAGTTTTTGGTTCGGGTCTTCATGCTTTGGGGGGGTGGGTAGGCGAGTCTGGCTTCTCCCCTATGCCCGCTCTTCCCCTATTGTGGTGTGTGGCCTTAAGGTTATAGAAAATGAAGAGTTTTATCGCAATACATGTGCAATTTACAGGTTTAATGGAATGTGGCCATCTCTGCTTGACCTTCACAAATGGGTGTTGGAGTCTTGGAGGCCGCTAGTTGCTGAATCGATTGAGCTCTTCCCCTATGCTTGTGGTTTTTCATCGCGACTTTTGCTTCTTTTGAGAAGCAAGATGTAGTGCTCGATGGTCAAGTCTGGATGTGGGGAGAACATTCTCTATCCATTCAACCATGGACTCTTGATTTCAATCCCCTTACCGAGCCACTTAATATCCAGCTGATTTGGGTGCGCCTTTCGAACCTCCCCCTCCAGTTTTGGGAGGATTCTTGCTATGAGGACATTGGAAATGCCATTGGTCAGTTTTTGAAAGTAGACTCTACTACCACTTTCATGGGTCACCCCACTATTGCTCGTATTTTAGTAGACATTGACATCTCCAAACCCCTTTTTGGAGATGTTTTGATGGTAGGGGATCAACCTTGGAAACAACTGTTGGATTATGACGGTATCCCCTTTAGATGTTAGCGTTGCTTCGCTATTGGTCACATGGTTGTTGGTTGTCCTCTTTCATGTCGTAAAGGCACTACAACTTGGTGGAAGGATGCTCTTGTGGACCACTTGACTATCTCTACTTCCCATGTGGATGGTTCATCTCATGGCGATGTTCCCTCTCACAAGGAAGAGATCCATTTTTAGACTACTCTGGTGGGGGAGGTAGAGGCTGCTTTTGTTCCTCTTTCGACTCCCAGCTCGGTTCTTGCTACTCTTGAACAATTCACTCCTGTTTCAACTTCGGGTATTCCTTCCATCATGACTACTTCGGATTTTTCAGCTCTTCCCTCAAGGGCTCCTGGTCACGCTCCTTGTTTTGTTTCTCTGGTCTCCCTCCCGGTTGTGCCTTCTTCTGGTTCAACTTTGATGGCACCCTCCATGGTTGTTATGGCCCGGGAGGATCCTCCCCTCTCTCCTTAATCAGAGGACTTTGACTCTAAGGTTTCTTGGACCTTGGTTCAGCATAGAAAGAAAGGGCTCCCCAAATCTGTTGGGGAGGTACGCCCTAGGGCTAAGGGTGTTAGATTTGCTAAGTGTTCAGGATCTGTTTTTGTTTAGATCCTCAATTTGGGTTTTTTTGTTGGTGTGATGATGGTTCTATAATCAGCCTATTTTTGGTGTTAGGTTGGGTAGTCAATGTGCTTTTTCTTTGCTACCTTTACTCTTCTTTGTACAGGGTTTCAAGGTCCCTTCAAAACCTATTTATGGATAATCAAAAACATATAATTAGTTAAATAATATTAAATAATTATTAAATAAAATATATAAGGATTAAATATAATTTGAATAATATTAATTCGTAATTATTATCATTTAATAATTATATATTATAATATATTATAATTATTACAAATATTATATTTAATAATTATTAAAATATAATATTAAATAATTATATATCATTACACTCTTAGCGGGAAATTTGACTATGTGTAGATATATTTAGAATCTTTGCACTTCCTAAGCATACAAAGACTCCCACAACTATATATTTAAATTCTATATTATTAATATTAATATATTATTTATTATAATTAATATTAATGATCATTTATTAGTATTTAAATAATATTAAATAACTATTAAATATGTTATAAAATAATCATTAATATATACTATTAAATATAGTTTAAATAATATATTATGTATTAATGATAACCATTAAATATAAAATATTATTTATATATTGTATAATATATATTATTTATATATTATATAATACAATATAATATAAATATGAATATAATAAATAATATATTATTGTATATAATATGATACAAATATATAAATAATATAATATAATATATAATATATAATATAAATATAAATATAATAAATCTCTCAATAGTTGTTATGTCCACTTACAACATGAATTCTCAAAAGAAAGAAATCCACAGTTTAAACCCTCACCACCATATCCACCGCCTACATTCTCCACTCACTTGATATTGCTGAGAATTGACGCCATCATAGATATATCCTTTTAAGTTGTGAAGTTTTGCAATTTCTTGAAATTACTTTAATTCTACAATCTTTGTTTTCCAAGAATTCTTGGCTTGAATTTTCATAATGACCAAAGGGATGAATAAGTGAGTCTTAAAACCAAAGGGATGAATAAGTGAGTCTTAAAAGGAAAGGGGCATGATTTTAAATTGTATTATATCCACTACTGTAGTGAAATCCTAACACTTATCTCAACTCTACAATGGCTTAAAGTGACTTGAAAACCTCTAAATGTTTTGTCATATATGATTTTCAACTAAGAGACGTTGTTTCTTTGGATTTATGGTGTACCCACGATCATGTTTAATCCCTATGATATTCAATTTTTTTAAGATTTTGCAAATTAGGAGAAGGCTTTAAGCGAAATTTACTACGTAAGGATACTATGAAAGTTTTGGGTTAATAGGGATATATCCCATTAGGCAACAAATTCATAATGTGAAGGAAACAAGCGATATTGTAGGGAAATGGAGCATACAAGGAAATTGAGGGAGTTCACCAACCAATAGGATATATTGTGACTCACCACATTTCCACAATAGAAGTTTTCATAGAGACTTTGCCAATATAAAGAGAGTATGTGAATTTTGCTAATTTGTACTATTTACAAAAATAAACCAAAATTTTTCTTAATTACCCTTCCATGCCTCTTTGATGTACCTAATGCACACCAAGGTGCTATTACTAGTTATATAATATTTTCATGAAAAAAACACAAATAAAGAACAACATGAAAATTGACTGATAAAGAAAAATATAAATGAAAGTTGACTGATAAAGAATGATTGCAAGAAAAAGAATCTAAAAATGTAATTCTCATTATTATAAGAAAAAAGATACTAAACACTTATCCGTTTCCTATTTTCATTTTATATGCAATAATGTTAAGTTGCAGAATCTAGATAAGTACACAACCAAAGCAATGAACTTTTCCATGCACATGCCTGGAATCTTTATTGATTGTTTTTGGCTTGCATAATTTCAAAATAATATTGTCTTTTCTTACAACTCATGAATTTCCAAAGTTGATTTGCTTTGGAAGTAATAATAGGCTTAGTAGTAGGGGCTACCATTGAATGCTCATAATTTGAGAGGGCACTATAGATTCCATATCTTGCCATCTTATAGAAAACAAAGTGTTTTGGCATATTCAAAATTGATTTGAAATGGGATAACATTTCTACGTGCATTTTAACTATAAAGCTTGGAATCCATGGACCAATGTATCTGATAATGAACGCCATTAATAATGTTCAAAGTACATATATATGATTGAAGAGCTTTTAGTTATTAATATATAATAAAGTTCAGAACTCATGGGCAGTGACTGTATGTTCTTGTCTGTTTGACTTCGCTTGAATCTATCATTATTGTGCATTTGGAATCTATCATTACTGTGCTTTTTCTTTCCTCCAAAAAATAATTGGAGATCTTGATCACTTTGTGCCCCTACAGATTTCTGAAACAATTCTCAAAAGTTGAATAGCTTTGGGCATTTTCATCTTCATTTGAAAGCAAGTAATATAGTTTAATAAACTCTTAGAAGTTAAAGCAGTGTTTAATAGTTTAATTTTTATCTATGTTGAGAAAAGTTTTATAATGGTATTAAGAAGTTTTATGTTGTGATGGTGTGCATTAAAATTAAGGGCGTGCACACATATATAAATATAATTTTAATATAGTGTATAAATATATAATGTAGTTGGAATGAGTTTTCCATAGTTCATGAAGTTGTAGAGCGAACTTTTAGATTCAACTGTGTATGCTTTTTGACGTTTCGGATCACATTCTGTGATCCATCATCAGAAAGAGGAAAGTGTCAAAAGTAAAATTGTCAAAGTAATGAATGGTGGTTTTTTTTTAAATTAAAAATTATGTGTCCATGTAATAATAAAATAGTTTTAAAATAAAATGAATAGCTCGTAAGTAAATTAAATAATTCAAAGTGATATCTCTTATCATTTTTAGACAAGAAGATATTGAACATCATGTTATAATTGTATACATAAAAAGTAAAACATAGCTCGCACATTTTTAAAATCTAAACTATAAAATAACTTTTTAAATAAAAAATAAAATATCTATTTATTATTATTCAATAGATAATTGAAACTAACCTTTTTAAAATATTTCTAGATAACTTAAATAAATTATCCAATCAATTTTAAATAATATAATCTTGCCAAGTAAATGTTGTATGAATTTGAAGTCATTAGCCTTATGAAATAAAACGTTAACAACCCCTCGCGATTATTGTGTCCTCTTTTCTATTGATACTTAATAAATTACAAATGGATTAATTTCTTATAGTTTAACTAGTGAAGATATTTAATTTACTATTAAATGTAGAAGTAAAAAATCTCTTGTAGAAAATAAGTATAAAAAATGATTTTGTAATGGTAAAATTTGTATATATGTTTCATTCTTTATTTAGTTTTGTGTTTTTGGTGGAATGTCCAAATTTAATAATATGTCAACAAGTGTGTTGGGTGAATATTTGGTAATCAACTAATTGGTTACAAAATGGTGATATCAACCACAATAAGGGGAGGCTCCCTTCTTATTGCTAACTAAAAACAACTAGTAATTAACTAAGCTTATGTACACTACAATTATCATGGGGGTGTTTCCATTCATCCTATTCTCTTTTTTTAGAATAGATGTTCCTTCTTACAAAATTACAATGATAATCTTGTGACAATTACAACATGTAATTACCCAAAAATTACCAGTTGAAGCAATAATAGCCAATATATAATTCAGTTAGATGAAAGAATAACTAAAATGATACTAGCGAGTGTTGATAGCAAGAAAATCCACAAAAGCACAGAGTCTTCTATTGCTTTTTAGGATGATTTGAAAAGAAAAGGAATGGTATATATTGCAGCCCAAAGTATTCAATATATGCCACAAAAGGATCAACTAACGTAGATAACAACTCGCAGGCCAAAGTCTTCAAATTATCTCCAAATTATACACATAAACATAATTTCCAAATCTAATATTGCAGCTCAAAGACTTCAAAATCATATTTGGATTGCCTCTTAAAACATACTCAATTCCATGCTATTATTCAATCATGTACAAGATAATGTAATAGGAAAGACGTAAGAACATTCCTAATACACAACAAACTTGATCCAAGGCAAAGATTGGACACTAACTTGCTTCTTTTATTGATTGAATCTTGATTTACACTTCAAAAACAAAGTTTCAATGTGCTCTTCAATTTGTCACCGCTTCACTTCATAAGCTAAAAGATAATATTTACAAAAGAGCTCTCTTATTTTACAGAGGAGAGTCGAGAGAGAAAAAAGGAATTCTACAACTAACTTGACTTATTCAAAGGAAGAGTTCGATTTGATTTAGGACTTCAATCCTCTTACATGTAATTGTTATATTACAAAAGACATGTAAAATATCATCTACAATTTACAAATTGCATAAAGGAAAAACTTGAAAATAAACTAAGTCATGAAAAGCATGTTCTCTTTATTCTTCATCATTCTTCTCCAAGAAATCTTCATATCTTTTCAATGCATCGTAGACTTCAGAATCATCTGGCCCTAATGTATGGCTAGATATAGTGAGTACTCATGTGATGGAGTCCTCAATAGTGATATGTTCTTTCCTATGCTTATCTAGTATTATTTTTAGGTTATCTAGAGTCACTTGGAAATCCACTAACTTATCAATAAAAGCTAATGAGAAAGCTTCTAACTCAATCTCTATTTGAATTAGGGATACAAACTCTTGGATAACTGTCTCCACGAGAAGGACTTTTTTATTTTCATAAAGTACTTGGCAAGGAAGCTCACCAATATTGGCGATAAGATTTGATTCTCTATCATTTCCTATCTCCTGAGCTTCTTGCAGGTCTTTGATTAGTTCATTGATGACATCCCTTTTATGTTTCATTATTTCCATGAATCCAACGAACATATTCTGTTGGAAAAACAAGGACATAAAACTGAGAGGGGGGGTGAATCAATTGTCACAAAAGAATAAACTTTTCAAACTTTACTTAACTTAATCTCATATTTGATGAATAAGCAATTAACCATAAGCAATTAACACATCAGAGAGACAAAGAACACCAAGATTTTTTACGTGGAAACCCTGTGAGGGGAAAAACCACGATGGATGTTAGTCCACAATATTATACCCTGTTAAAAGTATAATGAAAACAATAAAGGGGAATGCACATGCATTCACGCACACTGCCTAGAGCTCACTGCTCAGTTATAGAAGGGGCTCACTGCCCAACAATACAGAATAGGATTAAATTTGGAGGGTATGAACTAAGAAAATAGCTTTTGCACAAGCCTGATTATAGTTCCAATTAAGCAGAGAAAACTCCTTCACTTTTCACTCAAAATACTTCACACTTTGCTCAAGCTTCTTCACACTCTGCTTTGCAATCAAATGATATTCACACATACACACATAGGATCACACCCAACACACTTTACACCGATGAAAAAATCACACTTATATATTTGCATCATCGATTACATCAACAACTTAGTCGGCCAGAAAAATAAAACATATTTGCAATGACAGCCCAAATTTACCATTAAATTTTCAATGTAGATCTAAACATCGTCGGGCAATACAATGATGCGACACAAAACAATATTCATGAGCGCGCCAAACATTCAAATTTTACTTTT
>VDFB02086892.1:0-17573 GCA_007258455.2 Sequoia sempervirens | reverse complement strand
CTTTACATTAGGAAAAATCAACGGTCCTAGCCAAAAAATGCAACCCAGTCAACTTGGGAATAGAAGAGACACCACACATCACATTCTATGTAGAGTCATTGTTGTCAGAAGAACAAGAGCTCCTAGCTGCCTTTTTGAGAGAACGTAAAGTTAACTTTGCATGGAGCTATGTAGACATGCCTGGGCTTGATCCAGAGATTGTGGTCCATCATCTAGCAGTGTATCATGAAGCAAAGCCTGTCCAACAAAAATTGAGAAAAATGCATCCTCAAATCGCTTTGCTAGTCAAAATGGAATTGAAGAAGCTACTTGACACAAGATTCATGCGACCAATTGACTACCCCGAGTGGGTATCCAATCTGTCTCCTGCTTCAAACAAAATGGGGGTGACCTCAATCTGCATGGATTTCAAAGACCTAAAACAGCATGTCCAAAGATGACTTCCCATTGCCTAACATCACATGATTGTAGACATGACATTGGGACATGAAATGCTTTCTCTGATGGACAGTTTCTCTGGGTACAACCAAATAATGATTTCCAAAGAAGAACAACACAAAACGGCCTTCACTTGTCCATGGGGGACCTACTGCTGGAACATGATACCATTCCGCCTAAAGAATGTTGGGGTCATCTACCAAAGAGCCATGACGTTAATCTTTCATGACATGATCCACAAAACTATCAAATATTACGTTGATGACATACTAGCAAAATCCAGGAAGAGGAGAGATCACATAGCAACCTTGAGTGTTATTTTCGATAGGCTGGAGGAATACAAGGTTCGTTTAAATCCAAAGAAGTGTGTCTTTGATGTACAGTCAGGAAAGCTACTGGGATACATAGTGTTAATGAGGGGTATTGAAATAGATCCAACAAAAGTGAAAGCAATCTTAGAGATGGAGGCTCCCAAAACATTAAAACAGTTGAGAGGTCTCCAAGGTAGGCTTCAATCTATCCGCAGATTCATAGCACAACTGGTAGACAAGAAAATCCCTTATTCTCACCTACTCCACAAGGGGGTAGCGTACAAATGGGATAACAAGTGTGAGGAAGCCTTCAACAAAATCAAAGAATATCTGCTCACACTGCCAATCCTCATGCCACCGATCCCAAGAAATCCATTAATCTTCTATGTGTCAGCAACAACAACAGCCCTTGGAGCTCTCCTCGCTCAACATGATGAAAATGGGACAAAAAGGGCCATCTACTATATCAGTAGAACAATGGTCGAGCATGAGTTAAACTACTCATTCATCAAAAAAGTATGTCTAGCAATAGTGTTTGCTTCACAAAAATTTAGACATTACATGTTGGCACACAAACTCAAACTCATCGCCAAAATTGACCCCCTCAAGTACCTACTATCAAAAGCAATGCTCATAGGAAGGATGGCTAAATAGGTCATGATACTGTCAGAGTATGACATTGAATATATGGAGCGAAAGGCAATCAAAGGTCAAGTTATCATAGATCAGCTTGCAAAATCACCAATCTATTCAGATAATCCACTCATATCAGAGTTTCCAGATAAATCCATCTTCAATCTCAGTATAACCGAACACTGGAAACTCTACTTTGATGGTTCCTATACACAACATGGATTAGGAGCCGGTGTTTTCTTCATCACCCCACAGGGGGACTGTATACCTAGATCCTACAAATTGGCATTCCCCTGCACTAATAACATTACAAAATACGAGGCTTTAACTATAAGTCTCAGAATAGCAGTGCAGTGGCACATCATGACCCTCAAAGTATATGGAGACTCCCAACTGATAATAAATCAAGTGAATGACGAGTACTAAACAAAGGATGATAAGTTGACTCCATACAAAAAGTTAGTAGAGAGCCTCAAAGAATCATTCATTGATATCACATTTGAGCAGATTCCTAAAGCAAACAACAAAGCCGTAGATGCCATGGCAATGATTGGATCCCTACTGGACATCCCTCACAACATCCTGAGACATGAATTCTTGGTAGAACAACTTCTCATGCCCATATTCGAGGTATTAGAGTCAGAATTCATGTGTGGAATTGTTGGTCCTGATGATCCCTGGTACCATGACATTTATACCTACTTGCGAATAGGGGTCCTACCTGTTGACCTACCCTCAAGCCTAAAAAGAACCTTTGTCAAGAAAGCATCTCGGTTTGTCATCCTAGGAAACACCCTTTACCGTAAGAGCATAGAAGGAACCTTATTACACTGCCTAAATGTTGAGGAGGCATTCATTGCCTTAAATAAGGTGCATAACGGTATTTGTGGTTCACACTTGGGCGGAATGACCTTGGCCAAGAAATTGTTGAGGACGGGGTATTATTGGCCTACAATGGAAAGAGAATCACATGACTATGTCAAAAGGTGCCTACAATGTCAGCAACATGGGGAGCTTATCCATGCTCTAGCTCAAGAACTTCATCCCATCATCACACCATGGCCCTTTTCGCAGTGGGGACTCGATCTCATTGGAAAAATCACTCCCACCTCATCCAATGGTCACAAGTTCATCATAATAGTCACTGTGTACTTTACCAAGTGGGTGGAAGCAATGCCCATGACATACATCACTGGGAAGCAGATATCAAAGTTCATCTTGAACTACTTAATATGTCGATACAGTGTTCCCCAAGCTATTTTCTCAGATAATGGGACACCTTTCAAGAATCAGGATGTCCGTGACCTATGTGAAAATTTTGAAATCCAACATCGCTTTTCCACTCTGTATTATCCCAAGGCAATGGCCAAGCATAAGCATAAAACCATTATGAAAATCCTTAAAAAGACAGTCAATGATGTAGGTCATGACTGACATCTGCAACTAAATCTCATCCTTTGGGCCTATCGAACCAACATCCACACACCCACCAGCGCCACCCCATTCTCCTTAGACTACGAATTAGAATCCATATTTCCCATTGAGATTGAGCTCCCATCACTGAGAATATCACTGCAAAAGCTCATCACGGATGAAGAATATCGAGTATCAAGATTGAATGAGCTCGAGTTGTTGGATGAGCGGCATATGGACGCTTTAAATCATTTGCAAGTCTACCAAAATCAACTTAAAAGGAGTTATGACAAGAAGATCAAGAGCAGAAGTTTCCAAGTTGGAGAGCTTTTCCTAAAGGAGAATTAGAAGAACATCCCAAACCCAAATGGAAAAGGAAAATTTGAACTCAACTGGTTGGGGCCATTTGTTATCACAATGAGCTACAAGTTAAGGGCATATCAGTTATCAACATCAAAAGGGGAACCTCTGCAGGAGCCCATGAACAACTCCCATCTTAAAAAGTTTTATGCCTAATCTTTTGAGGTATAGAACCAAAAATCAAAAAAATCAAAAAATGTCCTGAAAAAATGGTTACCTTGATGAAAACCTGGCAAACAGGCATCTTGGTGACAACAAAAAAAAATACAAAAAATCCAAAAAAAAATCCAAAAAGCGATCAAAACAATAAAGAGAAAAAAATTGTCCTTTATGAAAACCACTTCGTGCACTTGGGAAAGTACCTTGGTAAAAACCCTAAATAGGCTGCCTTTGTGTAAATAAGCACTTTCCATCCACTAGGATCTTCTACTTAATTTGTTATACATCATCCATCCATCACCCATCCGCTCGACATCTGCATCATAACTTGGTCCCGGTGGTTCATGTAATGATCCCTCCTAGTACTACTCGGCCCATTCTCAAGGTCAGTTTGTCCTGCCTTTATCAGAGTAGTCTATTGCATCATGATGGGGGCATGTTCTCATCGAATTAGATTCATGTATGTTCTTGAGGTCCCTAAATCAGAAAATCCGAAAACAACAGAAAATAAAAAAATACAAAAACATCAAAAAACCAAAAATCCCAAAACATTCAAAACATAGCAAAATCCCAAAACAGGTCAAAAAGTCAAAAACAGAGTCGTCTTGTCGAACTACAGGTCTCCGAGCCCTCAACATAGGCAAGGGTGATCTCTCATCATCCCACGAGACACTTAGGTCAGTCCTTTAGGAATCCGTCATAATAAACTGACAATCCATTTGTTCATATCTCATCAAATGATCGAGTTTGTGTCAGTCGAACTACATGGTCTCTACATGTATAACGTAGGAAAGGCTAATATGTTGATTAGCGCCTGAGGCCCCTAGGATAGGTCTTTAGGTTAGTCTCTTGGTCGCAATCTCAGGAAAACCCCAAAACATTTGTAAAATCTTGAAAAATACCAAAAATAACCTTAAAATGTTTCAAAAACTCCAAAAACATCCAAATATTTGAAAAATTCATCTGTCTCATCTCGCTTTCACTTGCGATAAACATCACTCACAATAAATCAATCATCATCCCCAACCTTTGGTAAAACAATCAGAAACAAGTCTAGCAGTTCAAAAGTGAAAACTTAAATTTCAAAATCTTAAGTCCAGGTTAGTACGTAAACAAGTTGGTCAACTCTTTGTGTCAATAGCCTATCATCCAATCAGTCCTATATCAAAATCATTTGATATCGTCATGTCCTAGGATGCATCCTTCCTACAATGGACATCAACATCAGACATCACCATAGTTTAAGTCTTGGTTAGCGGTCTTGAAGAACATTAGCTTGTTTGTTTACTTAATCTTTCTATTTTGATTTATCTTATTGCGCTCATTCCAAGGACCTCTCGATGATGTCTGAACAAAAAGGATTTAGAGAGATAGGAATGGGGCAATGATCATTATCTTTTATTTGTTGTGCTTGTTGGATATTTTTGTAATATAACCTTGGTCATACGTGCTTTGTTTAGATGTGGGGAGGTTGTTTTAGGTATCTTGTTGACCACATGGGAAGGCTTGCTTTCCTATGTTTTGGCCTAAGATGCTTGAAATATTCGAACTGCACTCTGAATAAGGTTTTGTACGCTAGGTGTGAACAAAGATACTCCTATCTAATTGTCAAGTCAAAGTCCATCACATTAAGTATAGCGTCATCCTAGTTCTTCATACCTTGATGCATCATACCTATGTGTGTTATCAAACATAAGGTAATTAGCCCTTTGAAAATCCCAACTCCTCGGCAAGAAAATCATCATCATCATCGTCACCCCGTCTTATTGAATCTTTGTTTCTTCTTGGTGCAGAGCACCTGGGAAAGGACTATTTTGTTTTTGAGTTCTTAAATTTTGTGGTGCTATCATAAGGTCATGTTGACCATTATTTTAGGTGCTTAGGGTGTTTTTGAACTTTGGGAAAGAAGGTGACAAGTATTAAATAATTTTACAACATTATTATGTTAAGTTGTCTAGTGTTGGCAAGGTGTCTGAAAACACAGCGGGTTTTACAAAAGTTTTTTTAGGTCATTTTGAAGCCCGACCCAAGCATCTAAATTGCTTTGGAAGCCTATTTAAGGAATGCCTCGACTTTGGAAAGAGGTTAGACGTTTTTATGTTGAGTGACATTTCCTTGAAAATTAAAAAAAAATGTACAAAGATAGTTTTTCTGCATTTTTGTGTTAAAAACTAAACTTTAATGGTGTAGCTCTGCTATCTTCTTGTTTGTAGTATGTAGTATTTACATTGTATAAGCTTTAAGTTCCATCTTCTATCTTTGTATACCTTTTTCCTTCTTTTATTTGTAAATACTTTGTTTTCTGTCATTTTCAGTCCTGTAGCAAGCTGTTTTTAAAAATGGAGTCCCAGGGTGCCTTCCCATCATACAAATTGTACGAACTTTTGGGAAATTTTCCTAGGCTCCGTGCTTGTAAATATGGTAGTTGTACATATGGTAGGTGTTAGGTTTTTTTTGGTTGCAGGAGTTGGAAGAAACGCCTTGCCCTAGGCGAGCCAGTGAAGAGCCCGGCTAGGAAAGGCTGCAATACAGCGTTGATAACTTGCAAGGGAGAAAATATTTTTGGAGAATTTAGGGGAAGGTCTTGGCCACATATGGTGATAAGGAAGAGAGCCCAGCAATCCATTTAGGAGGAGAACTTTTCACCAGTCCTAAAACTATTTCTGAGTAGTTTAGAACCCTAGCTGCTTGACCAATTTGGTGTTTGGACAGCACATGGCTTGAGCAAGACTAAAACCCTTGAAATCTTGAAGGTGTAGATAGGGGAAACACATTACCTAAGTCAAGAACCTAAGTCCTTTGGTGGGTTTAGGAGGGAAAAGTAATTTACTTCTGTTCAGAGGCTCAATGGCTACTAGCCTTTCAAACCCTAGGAGAGCATCTTGTGAAAGCGATGGCAAGATAGAAACTTGTGGTTGTCTAAGAACCCTAGACAAGCCATTTTGATGTCTTTGTAACCTTTTCTAACCCCTGCAAGATCCTAGAAGAAGGTTGAGTTTATTTGGTCTTTAGGCAGATTAAGGGCCAAAGGAGAATGAAGCGTTGAACCAGGGATTGGTTTGGATGTTCAAAATTTGTCAAGATAGTGAGGTTGGCAGGAGAACCAGGGGAACTTAGACAAGGTAGAGTTCCTATAGGTTAAGGTGGAACAGCAGTTTCACCAAGGAGGTCTATGACAAGGCCTAGCGCAGGAATCGGTGGTTGCCTGCCTCTATCCCTTGCTCTTTGCGCTAACATGGTATCATGACAGTTGATCAGTTGATCAATCATCGTTGCATCCATCCTGCATCCAGAAACTGTCAGCATAATGTATATCATATCATTTAGAAATAGTAGATCATATCATATACATTGCATTTCCATCATTTGCATAATATAGATTTGTTATTCTAAGCATCTCATCATTAAAACATTTGCATCACTTACATCCATCATATCATATCATAAATATTGTCATAAACATTCATAACCACATACATAAGTAGCACCATCATAAGCACATCACCATATGATGCACGAGAAAGATAAGGAAAAAGATTGCATTCCATCCATTAGGGGCATAATAGAGATTTGTTCATTTAAACATTTGCATCCATACAAAACATTATTTACATGCATCATATCATTTGCACTCATAAAATCACATAACATATATAAGCATCTATAACGCTATCACATACACTATCACAACATCTACATAGCATAACATTTACACCATCCATACATAATCATCATAAAAAATGCATAAAAAGATCCTAAAAGAAATGCATCCATTAATCAACATCTGCATAATCACTACATCACATCATAACAACATATCATCATACATCACATTGCATCACATAGGATAGAACATCAGTGCATATCATATAAAAATAAAACATCCATAATGCATAAAATAGGACATAGCATATTACATCAAAACCACCATCTCATATATCATCAAATAATATTGTCATGGTACAAAAAATTGGATCAATGTACATGTGTATGTCAATAAGTACAATCGGCCCATGGGGCTATCAAAAATGAGCCCAAAGGGCGCAAAAAGAATCCTGTCTCTGATCAAAATGAAGGCCTAGTCTTGTTGGCTGCTACCCTCGCCACCTGCTCTCTCCCCATGCTACTCTGCTAGTCTGTGGTTGGTCCTCTATGAAAAATCTGGGACTCAGCCTGGTCTCGACATAGCCTGGTGGTAGTGCATCATGTAGTAGTCTACCTCTCTGTAAGCCCAAAGTGATATTGTGTTATGGGAGGAGGAGGCGGCCATGCTCTCTAGCTGTTGTCGATAGCCCATCTTTGTTGTTGCCTATAACTCTACGACTTACCTCTGTAAAATGGCCTAATCCCTCTCAGCTATTAGTGCTTGTACTTGGGCTTGCAGCTGCAAAATCTTCCCATCTCTAGGATCTAGTTGTGGAGGTGGTTGTGCATGACGCTTGCTCCCCATCCCTAGGAGGCATCGGGATCCTGTCATGGTGTCCCGGATCCTACTCTTGCCAGTCCTGGTGCCCCAGATCCTGCTCCTGCCTTTTCTCTCCAACCTGTGGATCCCTGGGTGGCTGGTCTTGTGGCCCATGATCCTGAACTAGCTGATCTGGTGCTGGCCCTCTGCCTCCTTGATCCTGATCCCCCCACCTTGTCCTACCCCCTGCCTCTAACTCTCCATCGAGCAGAGGGTGTACCTAGAACTGTGAGCCTCAACAGCGGCTTGAACCAATCCCTATAGGCCCGTGTAACTCCTGGATCTTCCTCTCCTTGATCGTATGGCCACGACTAGGCCACTAGCTGTCTGAAGCTCTCCACTACGTCATGAGTAGGTATGTATCGCCCCCAAGAGCCCTAACTCATTGTCCTCACAAAGATAGCCACATACTGATCATCAGGTCGATCTTGTGGCTCACCAAACTATCGCTGCACCCTACTTGACAAGTACATCTCAATCATAGTATGCTCTCCCCCCTGCATCAAGCGGTCTTGGTGAGCAAAGAACGACTATTGTGCATCATTGAACCAACCTAGCTGCCCAAGGTACGACCTCCATTGGAACACTCACATGTCATCGAGGACCCTCCTCCAATGAGGAATCTCGTACTCTCCTATATGGGTAAAAGAAAGGCCCACTTTGTTTCGCCAAACCACTGGATCATTTGGCTCTATTGACATAGGAACGACTCGTGGACGAAGCACGGGGATGTGCTCCCATGCCCAAATATGTAGGAGTGTGACTCTCGCTCCAAGTGCTCTACCATCCAAGTAGGTGAACTCATGAAGATCTTTGTAAAGAGAGGCTAGCAAAACTGAGCCCCATGTAAAGAGTGTTGGTCGTTGTCAGACCATCTACTCCCAAGCAATCCCCCAACCAGGACTGAAATATCAGCCTCGCCAATCTAGGGCAACAAGACCTGATATGATAGTGGCAATCACCAAGCGGTAGGGTGAGGCGAGGGGCCTGTGGTGCTCCAGCTCAATCTGACCCTCACAAAATATAATCTGATTAGTCTCTAGGACAACATAGCAAGTGTCCATTCCGACAGCCATGTCATAAATCACCCGCTTGCCATGGATGGGTAATCTCAAGATCCACCACACTTCCTCTAGCGTGATTGTGGCCTCGCCAGTCGGAAGGTGAAATGAAGAGGTCTCACTGTGCCATTGCTCGACAAGTGTTGCCATCATGCCCAGGTGTGTCTGCACGAGCGGTGTGTAGGTGATGTACCAAAGTCCCATCTCTCCTAGGCGCTCCTGCTCTCGCTCGGACAAATCCCTCAAAAGGCTGAAAATCTCCCGGGACCAGTGCTCGCACAAATAGATCTCTCTCGCCTCCTCTTGCATTAGAAAAGTCACCGTGTTAAAATTCATCAAATTTTTTTTTTCGGACTTGTCTCAGCATTCAGAAAGCCACCCCAACATCGATGCCTATGAAGGCGGTGCAGTTTGAAATTTGCAAATTGCGACGCTGCAACCTCCAAATCCTCAAACTACACCGCGACGGTGCACTTTGCCAAAGCGTCACAGTTTGCGCAAAAACCCTAACTTTAAAGTCTACCACAGCGGTGCACTTTACTAAGCCGTTGGAGTTTGGAGTTTAAACCTAAACTTGAAACAACATCGTGGCGATGCACCTTGCAATGGCGGTGTAGTTTAACACCAAGCGGTGGAATTTGAAATTTTCAGCGGTGCAATATGGCACCGCGCCTAGAGATCTAGTTTTTAAAGCATTAAATGAGCATGGAAAAACAAAAAATAAGCTTGGGTCAAGTTGACTCACCGGTGGTCCAGTGTCGGGAAGCCTCTAATGCATCTGGACTCGGTCAAAAATGTGCATAGGAAGTTGTTGCGCCATCTGTCAGAGCTCAAAATCATAGAATCTCCTAAGGCTGAATGTGAAAATGAATTGGAAGTGGCCCCTCGAGGCCTATTTAAGCCTGAAAGTTAGGGTTTTTTGACCTAGTTTGGTCGTCTAGGCAGGGCTTGGGTCCCCTCATCCCGTTTTTGTCCGACCGAGGGCCATTTTGCATCATTTTTTGCATTTTCTGGCCTCCCGGAGCCTTTTTAGACCCGTCGGGCACCTTGTCCTCTTTTTTCACGAGATCACACAAAAAATCAAGCTTTTCACCCAATCTCTCGAGGGGGCAGTATATTGGCATGTTTTCTCTCACCGGGGCAGCAGTGGGGCAAGTTTTGAAATTAGGAAAATTTTGGCCTTTGATTGAGACAATTTATTCTTCGAACCAATGTAACGAGTACTTTTCTTCAAAGAGGGGAAAAATGTAGACATGGAAAATATACTGACATACCTGATCCTAATTTCACTAACACCATTTCATCCTAAATCATCCCTCAGTCTAACCATTTAATCAAATACCTTTTATTTGATTAAATTCATCAATTTCCCTCCCTTAATTAAATAAATCATTTTATCTACTTAAGTCTTTCTCTCTTGTTAATTAAATCAATCTATCTAATCTAATTAACCCTATGTCCATATTCAATTAAATAATTCCCTTTATTTGATTGAATCTCTAAGGTCTATCTATTAAATTAAATAAATTGAACCTTGTTTAATTTAAGCTAACCAATCATCCCCTTTAGTTAAATAAAACAAAATATTTATTTAACTAAGTTTGAAATCACATTCTTCTCATCTTTGATTTAAACAAACCCATAAATCTAAGTCAAATTTGTCACATCATCAAATCTCTCATTAAATTAATTAACCTTTGATTAATTTAATTCTAATTAATGTCCCATCCTCTAGCTTTTGCCACTTGCACATGAAAATAGATTTAATTCATTAAATAAATCCCTATTTTCTCTCAACATGGCATAATGGAGGAATATTGTCTCAAATTTGAATTTAAATCCAAGTGGACTTTGTCCTTCCAACAAGACATTAACTTCACTTAATAAGTCATTTTTCCTTGAGTCAAGTGGCATTTAAGACATTCCTTTTCCCTCTTACATGTCATTTCACTAATTTCAAATATCACCTAATTGCATTTATGGGCACATTCATCAAAATGTGCACATCCTTCATCCATCCATCTCTTGACAAGTGGCACCTTGCCATTGGTTGAATGTTAGTCCCACATTGCTTAATTTTGGGCATTTCTCCAACTTGTCATTCTATAAATAGGAGGCTTCATTCCTCATTTTATCATCCACAATTTGAGCAAACTTACTATACTCAAATCCACACTCAATCATAGCAATTCTCATCCATTTCATCAAAGTTCTAGCTAGGTTATGCAGATTTTTATCTTGGAGTATACTTCAATCTTCAACAAAGTGGATCACATCCTCATCAAATCATCAAAGCTTTCATAGGAGTTGGGAAAGGGCAAATTTCCACATCAAATTGGCACCAACTCCCCCAAGAGATTAAGAGTTTTCTTTGCATTTGAATAGGATTTAATATCTTTGGTTTATGCTTGTTTATGTTCTTCATTTCATTTCTCTTCCTTTGCAATTCAAATGGATTTCTTGGGGAATCATGATACTAACTTGAATTTGATCTAATAATGATGTTTGTTTCCTGTGTTTATGCAGGTTTGGGATCTTGGTTCACAAGACCTAACTATACAAAACTTAATTCTATATAGAGACTACAAAGACAAAGGACTCATAATCCTTAAAATGAGGCTAGAAATTTTGTTTTATAGACACAAGGGAAGCGACAAGAAAAAAACCTCATTCATTGCATAAGTCACTAAAGACAAAACTAAGTGATGGCACTATTTACAAAAGGACAAAATACATATACACATGGAATAACCATCCAAAAAATGGTTGAAGATATTTTAGATCATTTACATTAGCGTATGGATTTGATTTCTTCAAAATTGCTCTTTGATGGTGACAAGACATTTCTAGCACCCCCATCATTGTTTGTTGATGCTATATTTATGATGGTTGGTGATGATAAATTGAAAAACAACTCAAATCTATGCACTATCCTTCTTTTTTTCTTTATCCTATTCTACTGACATGTCACCTCTAGGTGGGGGGAAATTGTTAACCTTAACCACATGTGCCTTGTAGTCATCACCTATCAAAACTAGCACCATGTCAAAGAAACCCTTCATGTTGTACTCTAGCTTGGAGAGCAAATCCATACTTATATTTAGTTGCTCTACATCCACCTCACCATTTTGATTTATCTTATTATACATGGGAGTGAGAATGTTAGCAAAACTTGATCTTCACCCTCTACAAGGCTCGATCTCTCCCTCACTCAAAATAGGAGGCATGTGGAACTCTTCAAAACCTTCAAAGGTAGTTAATTCCCTTTTCATAAGATTCCTATATTTTCCATTATGACTAATAATGTCATCCAAGAAATCTAATTTACCAAAAACATCAGAAATTATACTACAATCAAACTTTGAGCTTCTAGCAATAATCTTTAATAATGAAACTCCTAGGGCCCAGCTGATCTAAAAGCATTTTGGCCTAACTCATGTTTGAGTATGGCTAATATATGCATCCCTTAATATTGTGTAGTTTTCTCACACTTTTTCTACCTAACTCAAAATGTTTGACAACTTGTAACCTAAAATGTTGTCAACCAAATCAAACACTTTTTGTATTGCTTCCTCCTTTTCTTCTCTGGCCTCTTCCTTGCTCTATTTGAGCTTCTCTCTCAATAATTTGACCTAAAGGATAAAGTTATCCTTTTCTTATGATCCTTGGAATTCAATTATTGGTTGTGGTGGAGGTAGCAATCTTGTGGCCATATTCAATTGCTCCTACAATTTAAAATTTATGGCATTTGCCTTATCCAAGTCCCCTTGTAATTTCTTCACTAAATTGCCTTTGTGAATAGGGTTGAATTCACTATGACAGACACTACTTGGGTGGTATTTGTTCCTGCTAATCTTCTGACTATCATATTTCCAATGAGCTCACTGGGATCATTAATTACTTAGGGTTTGTTGGTCTGGAAAAATAGACCAAATTGCCAAAGTATCATGCCTTGGATTGAAACCAGACCCAAAGTATAGGGTCTTAGCTTGCTCCTTTGAACTCAAAATTGGGTCTTCTCCCCCTTGTCTTTTGATGGTGTCAAATACAATAGTAGATAATATGTCCCATCCTGGTAAGAGAAGGCATCTCACACTTCTCACTGATTCTCCACCCCTTTGAGGGGTCATAGATTCCATTTCATTTTTTACATTGTTGCAAAATTTTGTAATTATTTCCTTTTTCTCCTTTTCTGTGAGGATTTTGTCTAATACCCTATGTTGTAGTTCTTCTCCTTTGTTTTAAGGACAAATCCCTTAAACTCTTTTGGTATGATGAATTTATTATCTTGCATGAATTTAGTGCAATCCTGAGCTCTGATGACATCCACAACCTTCCCATTGGTCTCAAAATCTATAAACGATCTATCATCTATGGGTCTTTCAATTATGACCTTAGGTGGAGGATGCATCACTTGAACTATGCTTGTGTCATCATAGATCTTATATGGGCCTAGAGGATAATTAACCAAAGGTCCATATGAGAGGTCAATTTTTTGCAAGGGGGTAACCTATTGGGGACTTGGTGGTATATCCCTTCTAGAAGTGGAGAGGAGCACTTGGTGGGAGACTTGGTACATTTAAAAGTAATTCATTGGAATTATCCAATATTACCATTGTCCTCATTATAGGATCCTCGATGAGTAAGAATTATCCCTCAAATGATGGATCTTCCTACTTCCTCTTGGCCTCAGCCATCTGGATCTTTACCCATAATGCTCTTCTTTTTGCAACTTCATTCTATATGGAATAATTTCTAATCAAATCTTCCACAATGTCATATTTTTTGGAAACATGAGCATTACAATATATGGTGTTGTCATTGATGACAACCCATTCTAGACGTGATGATGCATTTGTATGTACACAGTCCAAAGAATTCCATAGAAGACCAAGTGTTTTGGTGAAAATTGCCTAAGTCCAAGACAGGAGTAGTAAGTAACAAAGCAATAGTTTTGTGTTCTACATTGCTTTTCTTTGCATAATTTTATCATGCAGTTCTAAGGTAATAATGCTATGTATTGAAGGTTTCTATATCTATATTTTTAGGGTTGTATGTCTTTCGCAGTTAAAGATATTAATGATATAGCATCATGCTTAGTAGAAGCAGAGTTATAGGTGCAAAGTACATATTGGAATGCTTTGCATTCCACCGTGGATGGTTATTATGTTGTATGGTTTTGAGGAAGTGTTTGAGGATGTCATAAGTTCATTCCCTCCAAGTGGCAAATGATTTGGTGGTCCGCATGTCGAGTTGTGAATGAAAAGTTGGTTTATTCAGTTGTTGCTTCACTAGTTTTGTTGTGAGGTGTCGGCCAAAGGGTTTTGAGTCGTGTGGAGTTGGATTATGTAAGGAGTGGATTCATGGGAGTAATTATAGATCATGCCAACCTATTTTGATGAAGAACACATTTTGATTCCTTCTACAAGGTGTTTGTGATGGAGTTTTGTGCTAACAGATCATGGTGTTACACATTTCATGTAATTAGGCTAACCTAATTGATGTTGTGGGTGTTTGTGGTATATATAGAGGGTTGATTTAGTGTGTGAAGGATGTATGTATTGTTAGAGAGATGTGATGTAGAGTGAAGTGTGCAAGGTGATAGTGGTGAAGTATGAAGTGTGTAAAGTCATTTTTCTAAGTGTAATTGGAATTGTATCTTCAGCATGTTGCAGATGCATTGTTACGAGTTAAAAATCTAGCAGTGAGTCCTTCTTCTAGTCTCTTTTCTATTCTGGATAGTGAGTCCTTTGGGCAGTGAGCCATTCTTTATGGATAATGAGTCCTCCATTTTATAATTCATTGTAACTAGTTATATTATATTGAGAGTTAATCCTCACAGTGGTTTTTCCCTTCCAAGGATTTTCCATGTAAATATGGTGTTCTTGTGTTTATTGATGTGATGCATGCTTCAGTTTTTCTTTTCCATTTCTGCAAGTTTGATGAGATGCTTTGGATACATGTTTAAGTTGATAAATTTAATAAATTTTAGTGAATACTGATTCACCTCCCTCTCAGTATTCTAGGTGTTCAACAATATTCATGTGAGAAGGGTGTTAGTTTAAAAATGATTCTTTGACCATTGATGAAATGTTCTGAGTCACACCTCCTAATCTTTTGTACCCTTATTTTATAAGGTAGCAAATTTCCATATAGTAACTCCATTCCATCCCTTGATATCATTGAGAAATCTAAAAATACAACTATAGAAGGGAGAATGGCATGCTTCTTATTATTCCTAACGTGAGTCCTATTAGACTCATTCAATTGCCAAATGATCTCCAAAAAGGAAATTTGGTTTGGTACACTTCTAGAGAGCACATAAGGTGCAACCGAGGACCCATAGACTCTATTTATAATAGAATTTTCATAGAAGAACCAATCACCCTAGTTGTGATTGATCCCTTTTTCTGGAAGAAGGTCCTTTGGCCTAAAAAATTGCCTTATCTCACTTGATAATCTCCAATCCACATGAAATCCAAAGTTTTTTAGAATTATTTTGACAAAGAACAACTAAAAATAAAATAATTGGACTTCTCACATCCTTATCCCAAATATAAGTCCACTCCTAGACTAGTAGCATTCTTTCTTGATCATCCATGGCCCTAATTTGCATATGTAGGGACCATATACCTCTCCACTAAACAAAATAATGTAACACAAAAGTGATTACCATTTGCAATGTACTATGTTGTTGTCTTTCTTGAGTGAACTCAAGCATTTGTGAATCTCTTTTGCAATGTAGCCAACATAGTCATATGGTTTTTTTCACATCTATGCTCTGAATGTCCACAACTAATACCATAAGATGAACTAGCATCTAAATATTCCTATCCAATCCCAAAACTTGATATAATGAAAATTATGTCTTTACAAATTAGTCATCAAAGATTTCATAGCCAAAATGTTCCAAGTCTCCACTGGTAAACCTTCTTAGTTTTCTATGAGGCCCTCTAAGCCTAAAATATGGAAGCCATTTTACCCTATAATTGTCCTTGTGCCTCTGGTATTCTCTAGTGAGGGAACCCAATTCTATAGGTAATTGAGAATTATGGTTTAGATTGAAAACCATACAAATGTAAGCTCTATCCAAGGGCATCATGAATTTACCAATCCATGAAAACAATGCTTTCTTCTCAAGGTTGTATGCTTGTGCATTTGCCCTAATTAGGTTGACATTTACAAATACATTAGGCACCACCAAAATCCCTTGCTCTAATCTCCATATGTTATAGATAGGCATGTTCATTAGGGCTTTTTAGAAGGCATGCTTAAATAGGGCATATCCCCAAGTCAAAATTATAGGGTCTCTACAATTTTCATTTTTATCAAAAATTCTATCAAATAAGATCCCAGACCCTTACACCATTCTAGGCCTCTTAATTGATCATGTAAATCAAGCCATTATATCTTCATCTAACCCCCTTTTGATACTCCTTCAAGTACCAGCCATAATTTTCAATCTAGGGTTTTAATACTAGAAAAACTAGGGTTTTGAAATTTTACACTTTAGAGAAGATTTATGTAAAATTTCTCACAATACCACCCTCCCTAAGCTTTAAAATATCCTTTGAATCTTTAATAGAGCTAACAATCACCGATTTATGTTCAAAATGTGTGCAACTTTGGAATTACTTGTTTTTTGTTAGCAAAAAACCCTAATTTTGTCGTGAAAACCCTTGGTCGCCCAAAATTCTACAACAATTTTGCTCAAATACTTTGTGTTTTTTCTTTGAGTAATGAAAGATGAGGAAATTAAGCCAATATCCTCAATAATTTGGTAGATATAGATCAAATTAGCCATTAATGTCCTTATATGCTTGAATGCGCAACCAATGGTAGTCATTCTCCATTTTTTAATGTGTTGTTGATCTCAAAAAATTGGTGATTATGGGAATTTGAAATTCCTTCGCTAATGAGGACACTTTCTTTTCTTTCAAACAATTCTTGGACACGTGTCCTTATTTCGAGGACTTGCAAGAGAAGAATGAAAATACTTAAGGCTTGCCCAATAGTTTATTTCTCTGTGAAACATTAGCGACAAGCAAGACTAGACTGTTGGAATCAAGCAACACTAAGAGGGGGGGTGAATCAGTGTTGTGAAATTTTTAACTTTATTAATCTGATCTCTCAAGTGCCTATAACATTCAATCAAAAGAAATATGCATGACATAAAACAATAAGCCACAACACCATAACACAAGGATTTTTATGTGGAAACCCTGTTAGGGGAAAAACCATAGTAGAGGTCAATCCACTATTTGAGTACTCAAATGTAAATGATTACAAATTGGGAATGCACTTGCATTCAAGCACACTACCTAGAGCTCACTGCTCAAAATTAGGAAGGCTCACTGCTTTACATAGATTTGGATTACATCAAAAGGTTGAACTGAGAAAGTAGCATCTACAAATGCCTGATTACAGTTCCAGTTAGACTTATAGATCAGATTCTAGGCCTTCTATCTGATTCAACACTTTGCTTTGTTCTGTCTTAATTTTCTTCACAAAATCCTCTACTACACAAGTGAAACTGTGCATAAATGCTCAACTACTCTTCTAATATTCTCAAAAAACATCAACACATCACACACACACACACACCAAAATGAAATAACTGATCTCTTATATATATCCACTACCAAGGATTCAATCGCTCCATGTCGACTTCAATAAAATAAGAAATATTTACCAACTATCAAATCAAATCATAAACAACATTTAATGTGCATC
>VDFB02086891.1:0-29886 GCA_007258455.2 Sequoia sempervirens | reverse complement strand
TTGATTTATTTCTGCTTAATTTAAATCTGATCATAAAACTAACAAGAGATACGTTGGATAGCATGTGTGCTATTAAGGTGAAGGATGCATCTCTTTATAATGATTATTAATAACTAATTGGAATAGCTTAGGTCTATAACATGCCCTCTTGTGTTGGAAAGGTTTCAACCTTGAAGCACCATGAGAAATACGATAACTGATATGACTTCAATAAATATCTATAGGATTAATGCATAGAAACAAAATTGATCAATCCAAGATCAATCTTGATAAGCATTTAGTATCTACTCAAATTAACTTTCGAGATGCATTTAGTTGAGTGTTTTGTTAAATTTTGCGATTAAAATCCCATGTATATTTCTGACAAGTAGGATTAGTATTTTTCAAATGTTTTGGTCCAAGGAAGAATATGTCACAACAGGAAGGTGTTGGTCCTGATGAACTTATAGTTTCTATAAATATTATTGATTGATGTTCTAATTTCTAAATCTTTTTCAAATTTGGAGAATTCTGTTGAGTGTCAATAGTTGATAACTTCTTGGTTGGAATTGCTGACTCAAGATCTTTCATTTGAGGCCTATTGATTTTAATTGCTTTATTACCATTGAAGTCCATTGCATGATTAGATGTTTGTTTATAAACACATTGGTGTAGTTGTAGTTTCAATATCTTTTTCTTTTCTTACAAATTCTTAACTTGTGTAGGAAGATTTTGATTATGTTTACGAACCCACAAAATCTTGCCATCTTTCTTTAAGATAATTATTTTAGCATGGTGAATGAATAGAGTTATATGTTATTTATATGCAGATTAAGGGGCATTTTTGATTATTCTTTTGGATTCTTTAGGTCTGGTCAATGACACTTTTGCCTTCATTAAAATTTTTTATTCACTTTTAGAGCATACATATATTTCCTTGTTTCTTTTTTTCCAATTTTACCAAGCATAGCATTTGTACTAACCCAATTTTCTTTTAGGTTGTGGTGTTCTATTATTTTAGCTAGCATTGCGTGTTACTTCAGAACTTGTATATCATAATGTGTTTGTTTGCTAGTTGTGGAATTTTCCATTTGTATTTTTCTTATATTATCATCATTACTTTTAGAAATGTGATTATATTAGCTTCCTAAACCATTAGGATTTTAGGGCACATCAATTACTTTGTGGTATCCACTTTGAGGGTTGCAATCCAATTTATTTTCTAGTTTGCTAAGTCTCTTTGTGAATGCAGATTGAGAAGCCACTTCAGAGGCATGGAGGCAGATTGGAGCATAATGAGACTTATTGTGGATCTTGCTTTGGGGCAGAACAGGTGCATGCTTCCCTTTCAAAGAAGCTAAATTTAATAATTTTTTTGGAGTGTGCTAATCTTATTCTGAGAGTGCAATAGATTCTTTGTTCATATATTTTTGAAAAAAACATTTGCATACAATTTCTTGGGAAGTGTATTTTTTTTTTTTTTTTCTAGGGCATTAACTTTTTCTGTTTCCTCATGTATCTTTCTTTATTGCCAAATATTGATATAAAAGGAATTCACAAGTATTACGTGGCTGTAACTTTTCCGTCCACTTAAAATACTATAGTTGTAGTAATGTTCATTGGTTTTTTAGTTATCGATACCATGATTCAAAAATTAGTTAATTCTCTGGAATAACTTCATGGATCAATAGTGAGTGAGAACACTTTGTCAGATGGAAATGAGCTGCAACTACATAGGTCATGTTATCCTCAGATTGATTCATCTAATAAAATTATTGATTGCATTAAGTTCAAGATGAAAAACACCAGAATAATATTTTGTAATTTGGCTACCAAAGTTATTTTGGCCGAAGAAGCAAAGTGTTTGTTAGTTGCATTTATTTTAATTTCTTCATTAGAAAAACATGTGATCCTCATACGATCAAGTTGTGTATTATAGTCACGGGTTCTGTGCAGGCCTGTGGTTGATTGCAGAATGTTTCAAATTGTTAATGATCAAAGCCGCAGAAAGCTATTCATATGCAATTGTGAAGTGAAACATAACAGAGGCATTTAGAACTACATTTCTGTCCTATTCGGATTTCAGTAGTATCATGTTGACTAATATAAGACCAAGTTTGATATCTTTTGCTATTGAGGACATTTAATTGAACAAAAACTCTGGAAATCACTGTTCATGCACTGGTGCATTTTTTAGTTAAGTTACAATTTTATCCCAGTATAGTATGTCACTTATGTCATTGACAGTAGTAGATCACTGTTGTCTGATATGAGCTGTAGAGATGTGGTTATTAGCATGACCTTAAAATGTTCTTTGAAATTACATAATTTGATTTCTAAAATATATATTGCAAAATACTATGCAAGGTCTACCTTTCATATAGTATGCATAAGACATGTTTATTCAGCAAGACATGCAAAACATTGTAAGCAATAGTGGAGTCTTGAAACTGGTTTTGATGATTACTTTCTAAAAAGGCTAGTGACTATGAGTCAAAATTTACAGTACTGACAAGATTGAATAGCCAGAGAAGCAAGCACCTCACAAGTTGAAGCACTCTGCCCAAAATTTGTGCATGTATGGATTCCATACGTATGCTGCCCAATATATTGATATTTATAATGATGTAACAGTCCAATTTGGTACATATGTAGCCATTTTCTTTGCTTCCAGAGGTACTTGAAAAAAGAGGGTCACTTCTAGTCTTGGCAAGAACTATCATGCACTTCTAATTCTAGCTATCCTTTCTGGAGAGAGAAGTCTTGTCACAGTGGCAAAATAGAAAAGTTAAATCTGAATTGTTAATTTCAGGAAAGTTTAAGCAAATATTTATTTTTGGTTGGTTACCAAGATCTAAAAGCAATTTTGTGTTAACTAATCTGAGGCTTTGTGAAATTTTGAAAACATTCGTCAGGATGTTAAAAGTAAAATTTTATTAATTGGACTAGGGCTTAGGGATGTTTCCAAAACAATCCTTCTAATGCGTATTTTATACATATAGCTAGATTAAAGAGGGTTTTACAGGTCCCTTAACCACAAAGACTAAGGTGTAATGGCCAATTCACAAGGGCCACTATTTTTATTACCGAATTACCAGTTTTACTCAGGTTTTCCAGCCCACCATACAATTATCACATGAAATAAACGTTAGCCCTAATAGCCCTTGTCTCAAAGGTTTTTCATCCCACCCTAACATCATCATATGAAATAAACATCAACTCTAATAGATTTCAAATATTAAATGCTACTCTAAAAGCAAAAACAATGGCAACTTAGCTCAGTATCTAATTAGTGCTGGGATCTTGGGTGACTGCTGTGTAATGCCCAGAACTGTCTACCAAATATACAGCTAAGGACACAACACAACCTTCAAATTTTTTGAACACAAACATAAAACTAACTCACATAAGTTTGATTCCAGGCAATTACGGGAGGACCTAATGTACATAGCAAAGAGACAAGTTCACACTAAGTCTACAGTCCCAGTATGACATGAACACTCAATCCTTAGCTTGAAAGAAGCTTATTGATAAAATTTAACTTTACTCCTATAGTTATAAAGTAATATAGTGAAACCAATAGACAAAAACAAATAGGTTTAATATCAAGGTATTATAGAGAGTTGATCGGTGGCCTTACATCCTGAGCCTTACTTGACTCCAGCCTACGATGGTATTCACAATGCCAAGGATATGGGTTAGCCACTGGTGATGAAGCAGGTGTTGCAAAGTGTGAAGCTGCTTCTCCAGTGGCCGGAGATTGACCACAATTAACCATATCCAGTTCATCTTCTTGTAGGTTATACTCTTATACCAGTTCTTTCCTGGAAATTATTGGGCCATTGTCTATCTCTGCTGGGCCCGCCCTTCCATTTTCCAGTAACCTTTTCCCTAGATTTTGTAGCAGCTTCTCCCTTGGGCCTTGGCTTATTGGTCTTCTGACAATCAACTCAGATTTTTTTGGCTCGATGGTAGGGCTTTATCTTGGTAATGGTAGAGCTCTTACACTTGACACTTTGATTGATTTGCCTTGAATTGTCACATTTAGATCTCTGAGATATTTCAACATGTTTTTAGTTGAGAGCCATAGAAGCAATAGTCAGTAATCTTTAAAAAAATGTGATTTGTCTTTTATCGCTCACCATGCTGATGTTCTCCCTGAAAAATTACATTAGTTTGAAAATCAGTCAAATGAGATTTTGATCAATAAAATCACAATTAAATCCTTATAAAATAGCAACCAGCAATTAAATCACGATTTTCCATGATTTTTTGGGTTTCAAGTTTGTTTTGATTGCTTCTGACATTTGTTTTCTGATTTTTTCCTTAACAAACCCTAACCCTAATACTAACTCCAAACTCTAAATATAACCCTAACCCTAACCTTAACCTGAATTTTTCCTGATTTAATCCTTATAACTGAAAAAATCTTTGGTTTGCTGAGTTACTCCTGAGAAATATTTTTGCAGCTTAGATTCAATATGGTTGGAGAGTGATTTGAGTGCTGCCCTGAGTCCTGCCAATTATTCCCCATTGCTATCCTCCTCCCTTTCTTCTGCTTATGCTAAAGACCCACCTGTTCCATTGAAAGCTTCCTTCCATGACAGAATCTCCTTTGAATGAAAAATCCTTAAGAACACCCAATGAAATATGATCTCATCTTTAGTTAGCAGAGGAAAGTTTTGTGCAAGCCTGCCACCACCATAGAATTCTTTTGCTTTTGGTCAGCAAGATATGGATGTCCAAGAATGGAATAGAGCAGGTGGTTTTTGGTCAGCCACATTGAGCAGTCTTTTCAGATGTGGAGGTCAGAGTCTTGGAGAATTTTTTTTCTGGCTTTGTAGTCCTTTCTGCAGATCCAAATTGAACACATGAGAGAGAAAAATAAAATGAGAAATGTAGAGGGTGTATGGTTTGTATTTAGGGGAAGTGATAGACATTCCATCTATACTATCCACCTCCCATAATCAATCCACCTTATATCTGCTGTACACGCTATTCCATTACCAAGTGTTGCAAGGTGTACGCCCTTGGTCTCCTTGTGCTGTGTAGTGCAGTGCTGGGGTTCGTGACATGGCTTAACCGCCTCCCGTGGATTCATTAACTTGGGTGGTTGTATTGGGCATTAACAGGCCGATCTTTTGATGCAACAGTAACCGTCTTTGCAACAATTGGTATCAGAGCTTGGGTCACGAGTTTGAAACCCTTGCGTTGGGGGGGTGGGGGGGGGGGAGTTGTTTCAAGGTGTGTGCCCTTGGTCTCCTTGTGCTGTGCATTGCAGCGATCGGGTTCGTGACATGACTTAACCGCCTCCCGTGGATTCATTATTCATGACCTGACTTAACCACCTCCTGTGGATTCATTAACTTTGGCGGTTGTATAAGGCATTAACAGGTCGATCTTTTGGTGCAACGGTAACCGTCTTTGCAACACCAAGGATTTTGACGGAATGAAAAAATTCTCATAATTATTTTCCTTTTTGGGCTGGCCACTTGCTCTAAAAATAAATAAAATTCTGTTTAACAACTTTAGATAAATAAATATAATGGTGTGAGCTCCATATAGATTTAAATTTTTATGGAGTTGTTTCAAGGTGTGTGCCCTTGGTCTCCTTGTGCTGTGCATTGCAGCGATCGGGTTCGTGACATGACTTAACCGCCTCCCGTGGATTCATTATTCATGACCTGACTTAACCACCTCCTGTGGATTCATTAACTTTGGCGGTTGTATAAGGCATTAACAGGTCGATCTTTTGGTGCAACGGTAACCGTCTTTGCAACACCAAGGATTTTGACGGAATGAAAAAATTCTCATAATTATTTTCCTTTTTGGGCTGGCCACTTGCTCTAAAAATAAATAAAATTCTGTTTAACAACTTTAGATAAATAAATATAATGGTGTGAGCTCCATATAGATTTAAATTTTTATGTTATATCCATACATAGCTTGGATATGATAGGTGCCATATAAAGGCCATATTCAGTCAACAGTCTAGTAGTATGAGAAAATTGGTAGCATTTATTTGATCATATTAGTCACTAATATGATATGTCTGCTTATGGTGGGTGAAACCGGCTAATTTCTTGATTGATCAAGATGTTAATATCAAAATAAAATTTCACATTTCTAACATGAATGAAGGTAAACATCAGATAGAGACTTAAACAATGAAAAGTTACTCATTCCATGTAAATCACTAGGAAAATCGATGCTGAAATGCATTTGAAGTTTTTTTTATATTAGACTTTGTAGTGCACTCAATAACATTCTAGAAAAATGAGATGAAGGTAAAGGAAAGAATAATATCAACAGGGTATTAAAATGAAAATCTAGAGTCAAAGAAGAGATTAAAGTTCAAAATGGCACCACTTTGTATTTTTCTTATAAGAGTGTGTTGAGCATATTTTTTATGTTTCAACTCTCTGTCTCTCTCTCTCCCTCATATATACATATAAACTGGGTAAGTTCAAAATTAGCCACTGCCTAGTTGACATGTCTTATGAAAGTATGGAGCCCTTTGTGGGAGCAAGAGAACTTTGCAATTCACTTCTGTGTTACTGAATCGTCACCCTCTCCTGAGCAACTCCCGTTTGGAATTGTTTCGGGTATTGATTTGGAATCGAATCGCTCAAGAATCGGACAGGAATCGACAAATGCTCTGTGGGTTCGATTCTAAAAAGACAAGCGATTCTTGATGTTTTTCAGATGATGTGGCAACTCGAACGCGTTTTTTGACATTTTTTTCATCCGTCATTTGACTTTTTCCTCCATTTCTGCAAATTTTAGGGCGAAACTACTTGACAAAGACGCGGATTTTGGCATGTAAGTTTCATCTTGCAAATTTACGGCACACAAAAGCGCAGAGAGAAGCGATTGCAAAAAACGCGAAGGAGTTTGACGACACACAAAAAACGCACAGAGGAAACACAAAACCATAGGCATAGAGGAAACATGAAACCACAGGCACAGAGAAACCACAGGGGCGGGCAGAGAGAAAACATGAGGGCGCATGACCAGGTAGGGTGTTTTCAACATTTTTTTTTAATTTTTAATTTCTTTTTTGTTTTTTTTGGGATTGTTTTAAAAACAAAAACCTATTTTATATTTTATAGTATAACTTTTAAAAATTAAAATATAAATTTTAAAATATATAATAGTTTATATATATATATAATATAATATAATATAATATAATAATATTTATAATTTATTATTTAAAATATAATTTTATATATTAATATTTTGTGAGTTTGTCATAGTTTAAAAATTTAACTTTTATAGTTTTACAATTTTTTATTTATAGTCTTATTTTTTAATTCTTATATAAATAATTTATTAAATTATTAATAAATAATAATATAATAGTAATATATATCATTTTTAAAATATAATATTCATATATTATTTTTAAAATATAGTATTCATATATTATTTTTAAAATATAGTATTCATATATTATAATTATATAATTTAAAAATTTAATAATTATTTTATTGTTTAGAAATTAGAATCTTAGATTTGCACAATTTAGATTTATAAAATTTAGATTTAAAAAAATTATAATTTATACAATTTAAGATTTAAAAAAATTATAATTTATACAATTTAGATCTAAAAAAGTTTATAATTTATTGCTTAGATTTATATATTCTCTTAACAATTTTTAAATTTAAAATTTGTAATTGCAAGTTTAGAGATTGTTGCATATATATATATATATATATATATTTAAAAATATTTTATTATATTTTTGTATGGACGTACCCGATTCCGTACTCAACACCCCACACCCCCCCGCCCCCCCAATTTTGCCATACCCATGTACACGTACCCGTGCCCATACCTGATTCTGCAACCTAGTTATATTTGTCTTGCTCCTCTTAAAGTCTACATGCTTTCACTAAGCTCATGGTGAATCAAGCCTTGCCACTCTGTCTACACCTCAGGTACATTATAGCCCTACAACAACTTGGAAGAGGTACAACATACACCTCAGTGCCTCACAGTATCTTGGAATTTTGATTTGTGGGTAGATGGACAGAGGAGTGGGAAGTTGGAACATTGATAGCCATCTTAATAATAAAAAACAGACAAACAGAACACGTGCAACTGACCTTATAAATGAACATTTTCAACAATGTAGCACATTGAAAAAAAATAATTTATAGTGCCAGCTACATGTGCGTATTATAGTAATTTTTATTGTTTATTATATATAAATATCAATCACATGAAAGTGTAAAATGGTGGGACAAGATATGATTAGGAGAAAAGTGTATAGTACTGAAAAATATATGGAGTTTGCAAAAGAATGTAGTTGCACAAGATATGATTATGTTTATATGTAATTGTTAAGTAAGGGGTTTTGTTGGAGCCCTCACCGGTAAATATAAAATTTCCTTTACAAGGCTATAGATACCAAAAATTGGAACTTGCCATCATCACACAACTACACAGAAAATAAGCTACACTACCTGCCACCCTAGAGCAAAAAGAAGCAAACTGAACAATCCTATTCAATAGAAAAAACTGTTGAATGCAGCCAACATACACCACCCCAAGCCTAGACAAGAAAATTCAAAAAGTACAGTGATACCGGAAATCTGCATCCAGTCCATGAAGAAGATCAGTTCAAAACAGTCAGAGCCTTCCCTGGCCGGCAACTCACAGAAGCGAAGAGATCATCCCCTGCATTGCAACTTCCAAAGGATGACTGCCTTCCCCTTCAGACTCTCCTCACACCTAAATAGCACCCCAGGCTGCAGGTATGGTCTCTTTTTCTAATGCACCAAGCCTTCCCAGGACAAAGAAGGCAACTTAAAAATATACTAGAACCCCCCAAGCGACCCTTAATGTGAATTACACACAGCTTGTCTGCACATAATGTTAAGTACTTATGATAAGCTGCTAGATCATCAATTTACTCATAATCTGCCTGAATTTCTTCACCCATACTTTGGTCAGGAGCCTCCATTTGTTGCAAGTTTCTTGTCCAAACCGTTCCTGACTGGCAGATGTTCCACATGGGGTAGCTCTGTTCAGATTGTCCAATCTGAAACAGCAGGGTATGCAACCTGTGTGTTAAATTTTTCCTTGAAATCCACTGAAATGGTGGTGCGATACTTGAAGAGCCCCATGTTTGCAATGCAATCTTGTCCTAGTATCATCTTAACATTTTAAAATCTTTCCAGATCAGAAATAGAAAAAGTTTTCTTCAAGTGTCTATCTGAGACTGCTTTGCCATATAGTGACTCTCTCCCCTTACCTCCACACTGCTGCATTTTCATACTTCCCTTGAAGCTGAGCTTGGTAAATAACCTATGCCAACAGAACTGTAAGGCACCTCTAGGGAGGTGCTAAAGAAAAACACTTTGCTCTACTTGTCGCCTCCACAATTAAGGCCCTTTGCTAGAAATGTGAAAAAGTGCAGATGTCATAATTTAAAATTTTCTGTATGCGCACAAGCTCTACCATTGCCATGCATTATACATTATACCACCTTAGGGAAACTAAGAAAATAATTAAGCTTTTCAATAATTCTCCCGTTGGAAGACAGCACATTCTCAATGTGCCCCACTTTACAATGCCAGGCAGCTAAATGTAGGGTACATTAATTACATGAGCAAGACTTAAGTAAGGCAGGCAATCCATATTAATGGTTGTGGTAATTTCCTCATGAATTCAGCCTCACTCACCAAAGCAGAGAATGGAAGCTGGTCTATCCTAGCTTTAGCAAGAAAATCACCATGCCTAATGCTTTCCCAATAACAATGAGCAAAGAAAACCTCATTGAATTCATGCACAGGCTATAAGCCTCATCTAAACCATTGACTAATTCCCAATTTACTGTGTCTCCCTTTGCTAGACTTGACATGACAATGGAGAATCACCATCTACAATCAATCTCTTACAGATAAAGCCAGCATAAATCCCTCAAGCAAAGCCTCCAATTTTGCCTCATTATTTGTAGAGATCCCCAAGAGGAACAACCTGGCACTGATAAACTTCCACAATTCATCTTCCAAAAGGATACTTGAGATTCTCCATCAAAGCTGAGCATAAAGAACCCATCCACAGGTTTCTTCCATGAAACCAGTTATTTTCGATTTCTTTTTTTTGATTAATCTATTAATGAGGGCATGTTTATATGCATTCTTTGGTTAGTGTCTAAATCCCATTTTTGTTAAAAGCATTAGGCTTTTACAATCCATATCAGTGATTTGCAAAGTTTTTGGAGAAAACTGTGTTGCAATTTTTGCATTGATATTTTGGGTCACACTCTGTGATCCATCATCAAGATAGCATTGGCAAATGAATGAAGATTACAGATACTAGTAATGCCTATATAATGCTCAAGATGCCAAGAAAGGTGGGTTACCTAAGGAAACATAGAAGGCTATTAGAGGTGTGAAATAATAGTGTATAAAGTGGGAGCCATAAAGTCCCAATTTATACACCATTATATCACATCACTAATAATCTTCTCCTATGTTTACCTAGGTAAATTTTGAGCATTATATAAGTGTTACTAGTATCTGCAATCTTCACTCTCTCGCCTAAGTTATCTTGATGATGATCACAGAGTGTGATCTGAAGTTCTATCCAAAAGCTTTGCAAGTCAACTTTTTTTTGTTTTTCCTTAATAGAGAGATGCATTCGCATGGGGTTCTTGATATAGGAAAGGGCACTGGTGCAGAAGCAGTGCCTTGGCACACCTGCAATGACATCTTTCCTCTATATTGAGAAGGCTATTGTTGTTGTAGCAGTATCTAGCCACTGCTATAACAATTTTGCTATCCATTTCCCTCATCAAATTCCAATGTTAACTATTTTCTACCAACTTAAGTTTGATCTCATTTAGAATATTTTGTAGGCATCAAGCCTTAATCTTTTTCATATTAAGGACTAATTATATCTGATTATTACTTTAGAACTATTAGTTCAAAATAAAGCTCCAGGGTATTATAGTACAGAACAATATACAAAGTTCGCAAAATGATCTGCACCCACAAAGTATGTTTATATGCATTTTTTCAATTAAATTCTCTAATTTTTCTCTACTTCTACTTTGATAGAGGAATGTATTCATATGGGGACCTGATACATGAAGGGGCGTTGCTGTGGAAGCAATGCCGAGTCATAACTGCAATGGCATCTTTCCTTTATATTGAGAAGTGTTTTGTTGTTGTAGCAGTGCCCGGGTGCTGTTGCAACTTGCAACAATTATACCATCTACTTCACTTTCAAATCCCACTGTTTTCTATTTCTCTGTTAACTCAAGTTTGATCTCCTTAAGAATATTTTCATAGGCCTCAAGCCTAATATTTTTCATCATAAGGATGAATTATATTTGATTATTACTTTAAAGCAATTGGTTTAAACTTTAAAGTTAAGCTCCAGACTAATGTACTACAGAAAAATATAGAAATTTTGCAACACAATCCACACACACATGATATCTTTATATGCATTATTTTGTTAAAGTCTCTAAATTGTCCTTTCTTCTTCCTTGATGGAGTAGCGCATTTGTATGGGGACCTTGATAGCAAGTATCGAATGAATCGAAGTTTAATGATGTAGTGATAAGATGAAGTTATTTGATGTGTTGTTTTGATGCAGTTAGATGATGAATGTTGCAATAATTGTGAGGAAGTCCGTGAAGCATATCGTAAGAAGGGCTGGGCATTGACAAATCCTGATTTGATTGATCAGGTAGGGAGCTTATACACATTCTTCATACTTTTATCCCCATAGGTTTTGGATTGTTATGGAGGGAAATAACATATCCTGGCAACACTATAAAATTCAAGTGTAATGCATTATTTAAATTTTTATTTACTGGTTATATTTCTTAGTTTCAACTTTCAACTACACTACATTGTTTTATCCACTCATTATGCTAACTTTCTATCATGTATTTCCATGTGAGTAATTACTTTTCAATGCTTTGGGTATGAAAAGAAATATGTTCTACTTCACAACTTTGCCTTAGCTTATTGATTTATTTGACTTCTCTCCTGTTAATGAATATCTTTTTTTATTCTGTTAAAACTACAGTTGTTTTAGCTCATCTTAGATAATTAATTGCTAATGCTAAGTTTTGTATGTTACTCTTGTCTGGTAGTAAATACTTTTATCTTAGTTATGTTAACCTGATGTTTAGTTTGCATTTCCAGATGCCTTATTTTTAAGCTTTAATATTTAATAAACTTGGTCACCATGGTGGGATTTAGTGGTAGTATGAGCTGGTATGAGATATCTTTCTTTTATAAATGAAACGACAAAGAAAAAAATATTTACAAGACAGAAGATTCTGTGTAAAGCCTATTCCCTGTAACTTTATGGTAGATTATTTGATCCTACAATAATAAATCTAAAAATATTTTAGTAGGCAATGTAGAACGAGTCCAGGCAAAATATTGAGTTTACAATTAGAGGATCGTGAAAAGATATTGGGTGCTGTGGGAGGCTTATAAAGTGCAATGGGCTTGCAAGGTTCTAATGAAAGTAACAATCTTGCTAGGGGTATCTCATTTCTTGGAAAGGACTTTGAAGAGAGATGGTAAATCTCTTTTTAGAGTAAAATATGATGGCACATAGGCTAACAGTATTATTCTAGGTTCTACTTGTGTTTTTGAAGTTTTTCTAATTACCGGGTTCGGGTTCGGGGAGGGTTATTATGAGAACGATAGGTATCTAAAAAAATTTTCTTTTTTGGGTTATTATGGTATCGGTGTGTATATATATATATATATATATAATATATATATAATTATATATACAAAAAAATAAGAGAAATATAGAGAATTGTAAAACTAAATCATTTCATAGTATGATACTTGATCATTGATCAATGCCAAATGCCAAAGATAAATATTAAATGCCAATTGATAGTTGAAAAATATTCAAATAAAATTACTGAATTACAAAATGTAGTTCATGAAACATTGAAACATGATTCAATGTTCATTGTTCATGTGCTCATCAATCATCAAAAGGATTGTCAGAATCATCATGACTTGGATTTTGAGTGGTTTCAACTTCAAAATCATCATCATTTGAACCCAAAGCGGATCCAACACCATGTGATATGTCATCAATATCACCCACATCATCCATAGTGGCTCTAGCAAGATCCTGAATGGTTGCATCCAAGTCAGTAGACTCGGGTGCTACATCCCAAAGCCTCGCTGCCCCCTGCCTGTATTGAGGATCCTTACGTGACAGAAGACGCAAATTGGAATGAATGTACACTAAGTCTTCAGCTCTTTTTGCAGCCAACCGGTTACGCTTCACTGAGTGGATAAAGGAGTATGTACTCCAATTCCGTTCAGCGGCAGAAGAGCTTGCAACCTGGAGAGAAAACCAACAAAATTAAAAATAAAATAAAAAAATGCAAGATAAATTCAAGAATGTTAAGTGTTAAATTTTACAATACAAGTGGCAAAAAAAAAAAAAAACTTACTTGTGAGAGGATCTTGATTGCAAGAGGTTGGAGGTACATATAATCTTGACCATGGAGGTACCACCATGTAAGACCATCCATTTTGTATTGGTCTCTAGCAACAGAAGCATTATGATTTTTTGATTTTCCTGTGACAAACATTCCAAATTCTCTCATGACACTTGCATGCACTTCTGGATCACTGAACATTCTACTAAATGCCGTCTTATACCCATTAGCAACTTCACCATCTCTATATGGCGGTATTCTCCCTGGGATAGAAAGTATTTCAGTGGTATAGTACCTCGGAGATAGGGCATATGCAAGGAGGTGCAATGGAGTTGTCATCTTGTTCCAACGATGAAGAACAATTGCTTCCACCCTTTTGTACAAGGTGTCTTCAGGATCATTCTCTTTTTTTTGTATTTCTATTTTTATTTTTTCCAACATTGTGTCCATGCTATCATAGACATCCCCCAAGCATGGTTCATCTGTATCAGCAAACCGAAGCATAGACATGATAGGTTCGGTGAATTCCAATACATAATTCACACGATCCCACCAATCGTCATTCAAGATCAATGCCTTGACTTTTTGGGCCCTCTCTGAATTTGATTGCTTCCATATACTCCATTGGTTGCTAATAACCATTTGACTCAATGCATCTTTCACCTTCACAAGTCGTCTCAGAACAATTGTGTGAGATGCAAACCGGGTCTCGGCAACCTAAAAACATGTTAATAGTAATTAGTAAGTTAATAACACATTTAAAATATGTAAATAATGCAAAAAATTATTTTATTCAATTATGTAAAACATGACATAAATGATAAATGAAACTAAATAAATTAAATTTTAAAATTTACCTTCAACAATTCCAATGTTGAAAAAGTTCTGAAAATTGCTTGTGACATATGGTGGTTTGTCACAAACATCTGGATCTCCTCAGACTCCTGGTATATTTCTTTCACCCACTCTATTTGGGTGCCAATTGCTTGCATCACCAAATTGAGGGAGTGTACAGTGCACGGTGTCCAAAAGATGTGCTCATATCTGGCCTCTACCAAAGCACCTGCAGCCCTGCAAACTTTTGCATTGTCCGTAACTACTTGGACAACATTTTCACTACCCACCATCTCTATGGAGTCAATGAGAATCCTGGAAATGAACACCGCATCTTTCACTTCCCCTTCACAGTCAACCGCCCTCAAAAACATTGCCCCCTTGGGGGACACTGCAATAACATTAATCAATGGACGGTTTTTGCAATCTTTCCATCCATCGGAAACAATAGATACACCTGTTTCAACCCAAGAATCTCTAATTGGTTTTAGTTGGGCCTCTACATATTTCTTCTCTTTTTGCAATAAGGTGGTACGCACCTTTTCATACCCAGGACTTGTGAAATCAGGAGGTGCACTATTTATTGCTGACACCATGTCCTTCCAATATGGTGATCTCACCAAGTTGAATGGAAGACCATTGGCATAGAGGCAACGTGCAATTTTTTCTTCAGCAATATCTCTTGCCTCCATTTTAAATACCTTCTCTAATGGACCTCTCTTGCGGGTGGTGGTTTCTGGTTCTTCAGCTTCTTCTTCCGTAGAGGGTATAGACAAGAAGGGATGTCTAGAGGGCCTAACTATCTGATGAGTGGGTAATGTTGTTTTTTTTTTTTCGGAACTATAACTAGTTTGTTTTCCTCTTGCAATGGAATTGTCAGCATCTTCTTGTTCTTTTATAAATGCTGCTATTTGTACAGCAGAAAACCCCTTCTTATCTGGGCCCACACACATATTAATCCCTTTACCACCAGGGCCCATAAAATGAAGTTTCACTCGGTAGTAGGAGCTATTATATTGTACATTGCAAAAATTACACTTCCAAACAAACCCCCCACCTCCAGGAATTTGTGAAATTTGTGTGGTATGTCTCCATAAAGGAGATCCTTTATCAATTTTGAACTTTTGGCTTCCATCCCCACCCACTGAACTTTGACTACTGGCCATTGTTGCAATCTCTAAAAAAAATGAAAAAAAAATATATATATTTGAAAAACTTATTCACAAACTTGAAAAAATTCATCAAAAACTAAGAAACTTAAAAAAATTCATCAAAAGATTGAAGAATAGGGTTTAAATGCATACCTTGAACACTTAAATCTCCTTTGTAGAAGCTATTTGCCACTCCACAATCGATCTCCTTCAAATGCAATCACCTCCCTTCAAAATGCTAAGATGGACACAAAATATGGAGAGAGCAAAATGAGAGGTAAAAATGAAATGTTTTAGTGTTGAAAGGCCTCATATTGGGTCGTTTTAGGGTTTTGAGGCAAAATAGAAATTAAAAAATTGTTTTTTTTCACTTTTGGGCCCACTTTTTAAGTGTTGGGCCGTGGGTTCTCAGGGGTTCGCCCGGGTATGGCTGGTACCCCCGGGTCCGCGTACCCACGGGCATGGTACTTTCGGTAGGCATGCACCTTGTGCGTGCCAGCCTGTACCTGTGCGAACTCGTCTAGGGTTAAGCACCCGGGAGTTCGAGGCGTGGAGTGCAATCCGGTAACCTAGGTTTTTCTTCATTGCAATTTAATTAGGTCTTGAGTGGTATATTTATTGCATTTATAGCATATCTAAACGATTAATATGTCAATGGTTGTTTAGTATGGCCTTCTGTCAACTCATGACCAGTCACTTTATGTGGCATTATTATTATTGCTTTATGGGCCATACTTGTTCTGCTTGCTGAGTAAAAGGAAGATAATTTAAACGTTCATGTGAAATACTGAGTTTATGCTTAGCTGATCATGAAAAAGGGTTGTGTTGCGGGAAGCATCATAACCTACAATAGACTTGCAAGGTTCTAATGAATGCAACAATCTTCTTTGGGACATCTCACTCCCCTGGAAAGCACTTTTGAAGAGGACACAGTAAATTGCATAAAGGTAAATAGGCTTACTGTGTCATTCTAAGTTGAAATTGTGTCTTTGATGTTCTTCTTTGTTGCAATTTACTGTATGGGATTAATATGTCAATGATTGTTTAGTATGGGATTCTGGAAGCTCATAATCAGTCACTTTAAGTAGCATTACGTGCTCCTATTTTTGGACATTGAATATGGTTTCAAATAATACAATTGTTATTGCACCATTGGCAATACTTGTTCTGCTTGATGAGCATAGAGAGGATAATTTAAACATTCAGTTGAAGCACAATTAATTTGTGATTTAAGTTAATCAGTTGTTCTCTTTAAGGTCAGCTTGTAAATGAAAATTTAAATATTATAAAAAGGACGTAGAGATGAATAATAATGGAAGTATAAAGCCTACAAAGAAATTTTTACTTGATTTTCCAAGATGGAAGGACAAATTTCCGGGGATGGCAAAACAATTTCTGGATTTTGAGGATGGTAAAAAGAATACATGTAAAAAATAACATTTGGAATTTTCAAGTCAAGCAGACTGAAAGAAGCCAAAATTGTTAATTAAATAACTTCATCCATGATCCAACACTGAAAGACATGTCACATTAATTGTTAGTGATTGACATCAATTACAAAGGTCTGAAGTTACTGTTGGTCAGGAAATCTGGTATGGCTGCCTCGACAACAGGTAAGGTGAAGATACCAGGATCACTCTACCTTATCCTGAAAAGCAGTGGACTTCCAAAAGAAATCAAACTACTCCAAGGTCTATTTTACCAGGTCATGACAATGCAAGATAACTTAGTGATCTGTGTAGCTGTCTCCTTTTATTTGGCCTTTGGTGAGATTTTAGTTGTACATCACATAACTTCAAACCTTGTTGTTAGCAGTCCTAGAAGTAAACATCTAGTTAATGTATAAATAGATTTGTTATACTAACATCCCAGATCTGTGAAAATTAAACATTAAAAACCTAGATCTGAAAATAAATTTAATTTTTTTGCTTATTAGGTGCTGGACTTTTGCTACTTAAATATAAGTGCTCAATGTTTGTTTAAATTTTTTATTTTATTTTATTTATTTTAAAAAAAAGAAGATAAAAGGTTAAGGTGAGAGAAAATAAAATAAAAAAAGGTGGATCTGTATTGCAACATCACAAGTTAATTAATTCGCTGAGAAATAATTTGAGCTAATTTTGCTTGATCAGTATTACACACAATCATTAACATAAAGCAGTGCAATCATTTAATGATTTCCTTGAGAATGAAAGAAAACATGTAAAATTGCTGTATTACACATGCAAATTTTACATATCACCATCCAAAATCAAGCATTGGCTGAAAATGGGATATTTAACATTCCCTAGACTTCCATCTTCTCATTGAATTTCAAAATTGGAGTGTTACAACATAACCAAGTTCGGGAACTTGAGATTACAAAATTTTATTACTACTCTATCCTTGCCTAGCTCTTGCTTCTCAAAATTTCCAGCCTTATACACTATTTTTGATTTTTGCATTTATACCAAATTTGGGTGCTCAAAACAAAAACCTTAGTACTAGTTGGCTTAGATTATAATAATCCATGGGCCCAAAATAAGCTACAATTTGAGATTTTGTTTATTCATAGGCCCAAAATTAAATTACATGCCTTTATTTATTTTACGGGCCTAAAAGAATTAAATTACAATTAAACACACTTTCAAATTATAGAGTGGTTTTGTTACAAACATTCACAAAATAAAGAATTAGAAGAATTTCCCAACTGAGCACTCTACTCATCATTGTCCTGCTGCTGCTGCCTAACTATCATGCTGTTGCTGCTACGTTGGATAATATGTCTTGAAATTTTCCATTGCTTCCAAGATTGTGTTGAGATTAGGGGCTCATGAGTATTGGAAATGGACCTTCTTGGAGAAGAGTTGCTTCTTGATCAACTCGGCGATTTCCTTCATTCCTAACAAGTGGTCTTGGAAAATATTGAGGTTGCCCTTGATCCTCATTAGGTTATCAATTGCATCTTCTATCAAGTGTTGTTTCAATAGATCAACAAACTTTTTGATAATCGCTGCATCAGGGAAGACTTTGCCGAGTCTCTCCTAGAAGGCAAAGGGGATTGCCTCAATAAATCCATCAATCTCTAACATGACTGCATCCATTGCCTCCTTTTGGAGGGTAAACTTCTTGCATTCTCTCAAAAATTTACTCTTCAATGCGGCTTTGAGCTAGCCCAAGTGCAAATTTAGGTTACAAATAGGAAGAATATCATTCCATAGCAGAACAACAAATGGTACCCTAGCTATTCTTTCCAATGTAGGCAAATGATCCTCTAGTGCAATGAGCTCTTTGTCAATTGTCTCCTTAAACACTGCCATAACACTCACATTATTGCTTGCCTTGTTGTAGTATTGAATGGCTTCCCGGATCAACCTTTCTCCTTGGGACTTCAAGGTTTCCCTCCAAGCTATAATTGCACTCACAACTCCTCTTGCATCCTTTCGCCGAAATCCTCTATCCAATGATGCTATGAGGGTTGGGGCTGGTGCGCTTGAGGCCATTGGGCCCACGAGGTATTCAATATATGTAGATATATCACCAACCTAAGCCATGAATTCTTCTTTGGTCTTCTCATCTTTGCTCATTTTGCTTAGAATGGTGGAAATTGTCGTTTGCAGAGATTGTTTTTCTCCCTCTTGTGTCTAATGACCTAGGTTCATCTTTTGCATGTGATAGTCTCTAGGCTGCATTTGTGCTTCCTCTTAATTTGCTACTAGAGTAGTTATCCTACAATCCTCATCCCTTGTGCATCCATCAAGATAGTAGATAATGTTTATTACCCTTCTTGGCGTGGGTTGGGCCTTGATCATGCCTACTACCTTTGAGAATTCCTTAGTGACAAGTGTGTAAGATCTTTGTCTCTTCTCAATGGTAGAGCCTAGCCAAATTGGCAATCTTGAATTGCTCCCTACTGATGTTTCTCTTGTAGGTGCTTTGAGAGGACTTGGAGGTAAAGGGGGAGAAGAGTGAGGCATACTAGGAGGTTAGGAACCCTTGTAGAGGTTGCTCTGGGAGAGGAAAGAGGTAAAAGGGTGTTGAGGTAGGTAGGAGTAAGTGATTGAGACCCTTCCTTAGAAGAAGACACAACGCCATAAACCACACCTTCCTCTTGCGTTGCAACAGGGGTTTGAACATTTTCCTATGTTGACATTTCTTGTTATGGCACAACGTGCTACTCACCATCCCTTATTTGCTTTTTTGGAACCTCAACTTGAGGGGAAGGAGGAACAAGAACATGTGAAGGAGAAGGAAGTGGTGAAGGCACATGAACATGAGCAAGAAAAGGGGGAGGTGAAGGTACTGGAGCTTGAATGGGAGAAGGTGGAGTTGTAAGCTTGACTGTGGATTTTGCTTGAGCTTCAAAGGCTCTGCTTCTTTTCCTTCTTTATAATGGTTCTTCATCCTTTGCCTCTTCCGCTTCATCCACAATTGTCTACGGGATGGGGACTTGTTCCCTTCTTCTCTTGGATTTCTCTCCTTACTTCTTCCATACATGGCTGTTCAATTGTTTTCTTTCCTTTTGCTGTCCTAGAACACTCCCCTTGTTTGATAGTTGAGCTTGTAGGTTTGGTGGCCACTTTTGGTGGATGGATGCAATCCATGGGGAATTACTTCCTAAGAATTTCTTTGTTCTTTGGATCACCACTTGAGTCTTGGTTTCCATTTAGGTATCTTCTATGGTAGACTAGCCGATTTTGTCCATTGGTTGGTTGAGGACCTTGGTTGTATGAAGGGTCTAGGATCTTTCCATCTTAATGCAATTCCATGGGAATTTTGTCTATTGGGAAGTAATCTCTTATCCTTATCTTCTGCTCATCGAGGTAGTTGGCATAGTAGTCCTTAATTTTAGGCCCATGCTTGAAAAATGAGCCAATCATAGGTCCAACTTTACCAGTTGGATCAAGCCTATTCCTCACCTCATAGAGATCCATTATCTAAATGGCCATCTCTTGTTCTATGATCTTTGCATGGTGCATACTAGAATAGGAATAGGCTTCTACTTGGATGGGGAAGTGAAAGCTTGTCTTATGGTTGCGTGTTATCACTTTATGAACTTCTACCAGCTCTTTGCAAATTTCAAATAGTATAATCTTGTTGTTGGGGTACCTTGGCAACTTATAAGATGTCTTGTGAAATCCTCCTATTTTGATAGAGGAGAAAGTCCAAAATTGGATGAACCAACTCCCCTAGTTGGCCAATTCCTGCCTTGAAGGACAACCTCTTGGTGTAGTCATTCTCTAGGCATTTGATGATGGAGAAGACAAGTGCATCAATGACTTGGTTTTAGTGCTCCCAACTTTCTTTCAACTCCAACTGTGGGTAATGATCATACACCAATGCTCCACCAAGTTGCATTTGTCCTACTTGGGTCAAACCTGGAAAGTTGGCATTGTGGACATGTAGATAAATTAGGGAGGAGGTCATGTAAAACTTTCTTGTCTCCTAAACCTCTATTAACTGCTCATGTAATCTTATCAGTGATTAGTGAAGACTAGTAATTTTTGTTTGTCTAGGGTGGATAGGATCAAGAAGCACATCTAGGGGTAGAAGTCCTTTGCATTGGGTTTCCCAACCATCTTGCTTAGCAAGGTAATGGTATCATGAGCATCCTCCTTGAACTTGTTTCTGTGAAGGACCTTAGACAGCTTGGAGGTAGACTTCCTCCTTTATATCAACTAGTTCAAGTTGTCATTGATGTAGTTCACAGCGTGTGTTGTCTTTGTTTCATAATATTTAAGGGCTTCCTTGATGTCTATTTTGTCATCTTGTGCATATATAGGGATGCCAAATACCCTCTCTATAGCATGTGGGTATATGTCCAAAATTGTTTGGTTAGTTGGTCCAAAAACCTTACTTCTCTAGTCATAACTCCATGCACATGTCAATAATAGCTTTGGAGACTAGAGGGAGGCTATTAATGCAAAGCATTGATCCACTTTGGGCCATGCATTGGACCTCAAAAGTTTCTATCTCCTTCCCTGTGGACTCTTTGTAAGAATTTTTGAACATTCACATCCTCAAAGTCTGTATCTGCTATCTTAGTCCATGGGGAGAACATCTGTGAAGGGGGATGGTATCCTTTATATTTGTACTTCATCTCTTTAGCTAGTTGTTCTCCTTGCATTTATGTTTCCAAGCAAGCATAAAAGCGCATTAGACATGTTAGAAATAATCATTACAATCAAAATAAAATCATAATATCATAAGAAATGACTCAATTCCGAAAAGAATAAGTCATTGCATAGCAAGTGGGTTTCAGCATTCTCAAATTCCTTTTGTTGGGGTCTTTAACTTAACCATAAATCCTAGTTAAAATAGTAGGGGAAGTAGACTTTGGGATCCAAGGACAATCAATGCTTCAAGTATTAGTAATCCAAAAAGGTCAAACATTGACAAAGGTTGTTTAACTTAAAGGTAAAAGGCTTTGTAGAGTTAGATTCTTCAAACACGAGCCTATAACCAAGCTAATCCTCTAGGACCGAAGAGTCAAGGAGAGGACATTTGGAGTACCTTTTGTGACATTTCGAGAGCAAGTAAGAGGAGGAAACCCTAGCTTCTGAATTTGAAAAGACAAGTCAATGTAAAATGTTAGATTTTAGGAGCTAGGCATACCACACACCCAAACTTAAAAGCAGACAAGAAAGATTGAACCGGAATCACTAATCTTGAGAAGGGATTATCCAGTTAAATTATCGGGTATCGGGGATCCTCCTTAACACCTATCAAAAGCAATCAAAAGGAGATATCTTTGCATCTTTGATTCCTATAAGATATGAAAGGTAAAATTGTTGGGAATTAGGGATTGGAGATACTCCTTAACACTTGCCAAAAGGGAACTAAAAGGGACACATTTGCATCTTTGATTACAAAAGAGATAATAAGGTTAAAATGTTGGAATCATGGATGGTGTAAGATTACTACTTGAAAGGCAAACAAACAAGTGGAAGGCTGAAATGATGAACCTGACAAAAACAAAGGAAAAAACTATTGGGGATCGAGAATCAAAGATACCTTGAAATCAATGCTTGAAGGAAATGGATAAGGGGATCCCTAGAATATTGCTTTCGACAAACAAAATAAAGCACAATATTAGGGAGGTGGAATGTTGGGGAAACTTGAAATCAAGCACTCTCATACAACTTTGCAAGTTTGATTCCAATGAGGATATAGGTTTGCGTAGTTGTGATGTTATTGGCAAAAAACAAATTGAGACCTCAACAAAGTCCAAATTTGGATCTATTGGGGCAGAACAAAAAATAGGCAAAACCTAAGCCTAGGGTTTGATCAATGCCATTGAAGAACATACAAACACACATAGGAAGAATAGGGCATAATGGCAGAGACAAACCCACATAAACACACAAAACCACATAGAAAAGACCCAAAAATTATTGAAATAAAAGCATCCATGATGGCAAATGGAAATGAAGCTAAAGCTTAAGGAAAACAAATGAAGAAATTAGAACAAACAAGTCAAATGACCCAATGATGAAATGGAAATGTAAAACAAGAGGGATGAACCCCACTTGAAAAATCAGGTGAAGAAACGACTACTGGGAGTGCAGAAGAAACCTTGAATGCAGATGACCACTCCATCCATGCTCAACACATGAATCTTGAGAACAATCACAAAGATCTAGCATGAACTTCTTGAATTCAGTTTCATAGGAGAGATGTGAAGGTCACTTAAATACAAGTCGATTTGGAAGCAAAGTTCTAAAAATGAAGTGTCCAATGGTTTCAAAGTCAAGGCATGCACATGTGGGAAGTGCCATTAATGCAGAGCCAAGGGGTTAGGGTCAAACACCTACTACCAATGGGGTTAAGAGTCCAAGTGTGCCAAGTGGACTAGAGGCACACAAAAGAAACTTTGAAACTTTGAAACTTTGTAAAGAACAGACAAAACATGAGTTGGGGTTTCAGGGAACATTATGATGACATGCTTGTAAAGCAAACCTTGATACTCCTACAGTAAACAAAAATTTAAATCCAAAGATTCAAACACTTAGAAAAAGCAAAAAGCAAAAAACAAAAAATATGTACATAGTCTAGTGCAATTTTTTGATATGGAGAATTGTTAACTCATGTCTACTCTTGTGGAAGTTTGTGCAATGTTGGCTAGAGATACATTTTGAAAAACTTTTGATGACACTTTGTATAGGCAGCTGATGGGAAGTCTCATGTATTTGACTACCACTAAACATGACTTTAGTTATGTTTTGAATCTTGTTTCATGGTTTATGAGTTATCTCTACATCTCTTGTTGGATGGCTGCATGAAGGATTTTGGGATATGTAAAAGGCATCAGCAGATTTGGACTCCTTTTCACTAGAGGTGGTGAGTTCAAATTTCAGGGCTACACTAAAAATTGAATGGTGAAAATTGATGGCCAGAGGTCTAAATCATACATTGCATTCATAAACAACTGGTAATGTCAAATATCAGTTGGTATTTGTGAGTAGTATTATTATTTATATATTTGACAACCATTAAACAATATTTTAGTTATTGCTGTTAGTGCTGTGTCTTAATGAGTTCTCCATATCTCATTGTATGGCTGCAAAAAGCATCTTTGGATATTTAAAAGCCATTATTGGATTTACTGGATTTGAACTCTATTCTATGGATGTGTGGTGTTAAAATCTCATGACTGCACCAACTAAGAATGGGATGGTGGCATTGTCGACTGGAGTTGTACATTAGGCCATGCAGTCACAAGCTATTATTTCATTGTCATCCGCTGAAGCAGAGTATAAGGCAGCAGCTATTCTTTCATGTGAAGCAGTTTGGCTAAGATGGCTTTTTAATATATATTCATCTTTGGGATTGTGAAGATAATCCTAGAGAATTGCTTTGTTAATCAGAGTGCCACTCAGCTTTCAAAGAACCCTGTTTTTTATATGAGGATTATGCATGTCAAGGTGCATCTCCAATTTTCATTTGAGAGCAGTTGTTGAGCTGGTTTATATTTCAATGTGGATTGGATAGCTAGAGTCCTTGCAAAAGATTTATAAATGGAGAAATTTAATAAGTTCAATAGCTTATTTGTATATAAGGTAATGAACTGAGAATAATGAGTAGAAATAATTATTAATTCTTGAGTATGATATCCAAGGTTAGTATAAAGCAGCGTTACAAGACTTAGACTCGCCTCGGGCTGGGCAAGCCAATTTTTGACTCGGACTTGAACTCGTAGCCCAGACTCGGCATGAACTTGGCAAATAGAAAAACCCAAGAAATTTAGAGATTTTTAAGGATTTAAAACTTGTTTCATGCACCCTTTAATAAATAAACCTTAAAGACACAATAACATCATCAAATAGAAATTACTATGATCCCATACACAAACATACATCAATCACATAAGTATAGACACAAATTTTAGCTAAAGGAAATAACACATTTAGATATATAAATATTTTCAAATGTATACAAAACTCATGGAATATGAAATCCATGGCATCAAAACAATTATCAAAACTAAAAATATAAGTCTATGGCTTAGAGGAGCTTGTATTACTCATCCCAACATCACGTCAATTCATGCGCTAGTGTCTAAGATAGGTCCTAGATGATGGTGTAGCCATGATATTTGCTTGTGTCTCAATGATTGGTGTGTATATTCAAGGGAGGAATTTATTATTAAAATTTTATTGAAGCCTTCGAGACTGCATGTTTTGTTGTCAAGCTCATTAACAAATAGGAATGGTTAAGTAAAAAGATAAATGGTTATGTTCTAGTTTGACTTTAGCTAGCATACTAATAGATGGGATTGTTCTATGTGTTTCTTGTGTAGGGCATGATTGATACATTTTTTGCTTTATGAAAATTGCATTTCTTGCCAACTATGACTTAACTTGTATTCAACAGTACAATGATTGTAGCATGCCAACTTTACCTATGGCTGTCCTTGCATACTAAACAAGTTGTCCAATGTATGAAACAAGATAATCCTTGATTATGGCTTTGATTGTGAAAGATACAGAGATTTGCAACATGAGATATGTATTTTGTAGGTTTTATGACCATGATTCATCATTGGCCTATTACATGCTTAGACCTATAGTTTGATGGGGGTTTGGGGTAAACACCCCAATGGGGTTGAGGGGTAGTGCCCCTTGTTGGGGTCAAGGGGCAGTGCCCCCAGTGGGATCCCAGGGCAGCGCCTTGGGCGCGCTCCCTATCGTGATACATGGTGGGGTCGAGGGGTGGCCCCAGCCACCAAGCCCAAATGAAGACCTTCAAAACCACATAGACCTTCATGGCACACACCATTTTCATATTTTTTGTAAATCCTAGATGGGCATATCATAAACCAAACAAGCATTGAAAGATTGTAAATTTTAATAAAATTTTTAATTAAAATGGCTGAGTTTGGAGGTCAAGACTTGCCGGGTTTTGGTGAGTCTGCCAGACTCGGCAAGTCCGGCGAGTACCCAGCTGTCGAGTCTGTTAGACTTGCCCAAGCTCACCCACCTTGGGACTCGTGAGTACTTGTTGAGTTTAGGCGAGTCTGGTAACTATGGGATAAAGCCTTATCATTTGAATATGGGTCATGAGGGTGATTATATGTTACAATTATTTTTCTTTTTTTTTTCTTTCTCATTATGGCTCATCTTTTATACGCTTTTCACTCGACACACTTGGTCATGCAGTGTTATATCTTTCATGGCTCTTTTTAAATAAATTCTTGTGATAGTGTTAGAGAATAGATAACACAAATGATACATAAAATGTTAATCACGGTCAAAACAAACCAGCAGAAAACTAAGCCAAAGGTCTAGCAGTAGCTGAAGGCGCCATGTTTGGAGCAGGAGGATTGACAGTAAGAGGAGACGGTGTAGTTGGTTTAGCAAAATGTGCTGCATTTGGAGCAGAAGAGGCAGCAATTATGAATTTTATTTCTCATATCTGAAGCTAGTTTAAAGTCTTATTATTTGAAAATGGGTCATGAGGGTGATTTTATGTTATGATTATTTTTCAATTTTTTCTTCTCCTTGTGGCTCATCTTCTATATGTTTTCACTCTACACACTTTGTCATCCAGTGTCATATCTTTTATGGCTTTTTAAAATAAATTCTTGTAATAGTGTCATATAATAGACAACACAAAGGACACACACAATGTTAATCACGCTCAAAACAAACCAGCAGAAAACAAAGCTGAAGGCGTAGCAGTAGCTGAAAGCGCCACATTTGGAGCAGAAGGATTGACTGTCAGAAGAGATGTAGTGTTCAGAAAAAAGTGCTGCATTTGGAGCAGAAGAGGCAGCAATTTTACAGGTAGAAACTAGAAAAAACCTGACATAGTGCTCCTGATCAAATAGCCAGAGGTTTTTCTGTGTTGGAACAAAACCATCCCAAGAAAATATTTAGTGTGAGAAAATAAAGAGAAGAAAATATTATGGCTTGTGGGAGATGGGAGAGCAACGAGGACCAGTGGGTTAAAAGTAAGGTTTGACTTAGGTAAATTTGAGGATAAAGGCATGCACTTTAATCTTTTTGTTTCCCATTATAATTATGAGGAGTTTGGTATCTTTAATGTAGTTGATTTGAATTCTACCCTAATCTAGATGTTAGTAATACAATCATTAATAATAACAATATTTTTAATGAAAATCTTAAAAGAACTGCTGTGTTTATATAAATATATTGCCCACCAGTCTTGAGTGTTTAAATGAGGAGCTTTTTATGACTTTAAAATTAAATCACATTCATGGGTTTCACTACAAATATGTCATCGATATTTCCTTAGATATCTCAATGCCCCAACCATTAAATTGTTTAACAGTGGTCTAGGTTTTGTGATTGCATAGACAAATTCTGGTTAAATGTCATTATTGTGAATGTACACTAGGCAATTTATGGATTACCAAATAATAAAAACAACATTACAAATGACAAACAATTTGCATTGAAATAACTAAATCAAAATATATATATTACTGTAGTCAAGGCGGATAAAGGAATGCAGTTGTTGTGATGAATTATGTGAGAACTACCAAAAGACCACCAAATACTCCATTGATAAAATTATGCAAAGAATGAACAAGGCAATCAAGGAAACTTCTCTTGGTGAGAACTAAGAAATGAATCTTATCTAAATTGAAATTGATGCTCAGGATCTATGGTCAGCAAAAAATACACAAGGTGCTCCATTGAGACCAATTGTTGATGCCATCAATATTCCAACATATCAATTAGCTTCTTTTCTTGTGAAAAAAAACTTGGACCATTAGGTAGGAAACACTTACTCCTATAAGTAGAATATAAGGTGGCGGTTATGGTTTTATGTTGGCTAAGAAGGTTCTGTAAGTTATTTGTGCTTCTGTAAGATAATCCTATTCAATTGATTTGTGAGAATTAAAATTTCACTTAGCTTAATAATTCTGATAATATCTTCTTTGGTAGGTGAATAAAGTTAAATAAATTCTTAACCTAAAACAAAATTGTTGTTGAGTTGTGGATTTCTAGAGTAATTTTGGATAGGGATGACAAAGGATGGTAGGAGGGACTTTTAGTTCCCAAAATGTTTTGAATGGATTTTAGGGATGGTTGGGGAATATAAAAGCTATAAGAATTATTATATTTAATTATTAATAAACTATAACTTATATTATAGTGTGTATTGTGTATGTGCAAAGTAGAATATATTATATTTTACTTTTAGGATAGTAGGAAAATAATTGCTTGAGAATGACTTGGCAAATCAAAAGTATAACTGTAATTTGATTAATCATAAAAATTGGGGAATTAAAAAATGTTGAAAATTTCATAGAAATAGAGATAAACGTTTTTTAAATTTCATGCCAATTAACTTGCATAGAGATAAAAAGTGAAACAAAATAAGATTGTAACATGAAATATGGAATTCATGCATTAATTTTGAGGTTGCTAATTACAATGCGTGGTCCATAGTCACACTTTGTTTCTAGTTTGAAGTTTATATCTAGAAATTGATTACAAACTACAAAATATACATTACAAAGAAACAAAATAGAGAGGGAGCTTAATAGGCTACAATACGCTAGGGAGCTATAGATCTTGATGTTGAAGCTCCAATGTCCAAGCTCATGTGCAATTGATTGCACTCATGCTCATTAAATACCTTGTTGAAGATGAGTTGCTTCGCATCATCAAACAATGGCTTCTCATCATTGCACTCCATTATGAGATTGGATCAATCTTGTCAAGGTCAATTGGTTGATCATGTTCAATGGTCCTTAAAATTATCAAATTGTATTATTGTACACATAAGTTAATTATGTAGATTGAATAGGCATGTCCATTATGCAACATATTCAAAATGATTTCAAATTTGTAAGTTGTAATAATAATTAGAATTAAAATTGCAAGTTTTTCTAACCTCAATTTTCATTGGGTTGAAGGTGGAGGCTATGATGAATATACACCAAATAATTCATCCGCTTACATTTCTTGGAGTGAATGCGTTCAAACCCACTCGAAGAACACTTAATATCAAATTTCTATTCATCCACTTACATTTTTTGGAGTGAATGTGTTCAAACCCACTCTAAAAACAAAAAAAATATCAATTTTCTTTCTATGATCCATTTAATATCTACAGTGTATTTCAAACTTCAATGTCCAAATCTTCATGGAGAGAAATCAATAGAATTGATTGCAAATACATAGTTTCAAGGTTTTCATAGCTTCTATGACACATACATTGGAGAAAAAATCATTTCCCTATCAGTACATGAGCAACTTTGCAATAGCTACTTGCCGCACTAAATTAGGGAAAATACTCTAACTGAATTTGAAGATTTCCCTTGTCACCTCTACATCATTTCTAAAATCTTGCTAGAAAACAACATTAGATTGAGATAGTATCCAACCACATGGAGGTAGCAAACCATCTTCCAATCCCAGCTATCATCAATGATCTCCCACATCGACATGAATTTCTCTACGTCATTGTGCATCTTGGTCTTAATAGCCTCCTTGGTCGTAACCACGGCCTCATAGAAATAGCTCATGTTTTTTTTTTTAACATTAACTAGTCTCAAAACTTTGATAATAGAGATTTGAAATTTGCACCATCTTCTTTGCATCCAACCAAAAACTCTCATAAAACACATTTGCAATGATGGTCTTGCCATTCAAGTCACAAGCAAAGCTAGATTCAACCCACTTAGTTGAAACAAACATTTGCTTCAAGTTCATTTGGTCACAAAGGGTCTTCAATGCAAGGAAGTTGGTAGCAAATCTTGTCACCTTTTGAAAAAGAAGTTTCTTGCCATATGTGAATGTGCTTGTCATACTCAACACCTTGGTGTTATTGTAGATAAATTTGGTAATAGTTTGCCAACTCTCTAGTACATATTTAACCCATGGAAGTTCACTAATGTCTTGTAGGGTTAAATCAAGACAATGCGTTGCGCATGGGCTCCAAATAATGTAGGATAATTATCCATCATTAATCTCTTAGTAGTTGCACAACTAACATTATTGTGTGTGATAAAGT